>CAXIUB010000333.1:0-210157 GCA_964034835.1 Muscina levida | reverse complement strand
CGCTACCGGGGTTCGAAATTCAAAATTTTACCGTCATCCTGAGAGATAAGCAAAATAACTCGAGTAAACCTTAACTGATCCTTATGAAAATTTTTCAGTATTAATATTTTCCATAACGAAGTTATGGAATTGTAAATGGGCAGAATTGCCCCACCCCTTCTGGTACCTCCTATACAAAATTACCTATTTTTTGATAATTATTATTTCTCCCATAACTTTCAAACGGGCAGCTAAATGGTATTTAAACTTGGTAGGTTTAAAAACCTTGTAATAATAGATAAACCCTCGGAAAATCAAAACCTTTGTCACACCTAGGGTGATCAGTTCGGTTTTCAAAAACCGGCTACTCGGTTTTTTTCACTCATAAAAACCGTCGGTTTTTTTAAATCCCTGTTTTTCGAATATCGAATAATCCGGTTATTTTTTGTCGAATATCGGTTTTTTGGCGTTCGATACTTTTAATTTAAATTCATTCATAATTGTGTTAAATGTGTACTGGTACATATTTTTTTTTTCAGCTTCTTCCGGCTTCTGAGACTACAATATGGGAGAAAATATATAATTTCTATCTATTCAAAAAAGATAAGGTGATTCGTTTACAGATATAAATGACCAAATTATCGTTGATGCCTCTGAAGATACTATAGAAACAGAACTAAATAAAGCTGTAAAAAACGTTCAAAATCCTAAAACTACCATTAAAAAATCTACCAAAAATTTTATTATTATTATTATCAGATTATTAAACGCCTTGAACACAATAAGTCCAACTAGTACATTGAGTGAAAGGGCATTTTCAATGACAAGTTTTATAAGCACTTAAATTGTATCTTATTTTTATAAATGTTACTTTAGGGAAAACTAAAGATTAAATTAAATATATTTATATACAATCAAGTATTTACAAATGAATTGTTATGTTTTGTTTGTCTTTGTTAAAATAACAAACTGATCTCTGTAATGTTTTGCATTGTAATTATAATTAAACTAAAAGTTACCTTTTTTAAGTATTTTTGAATTATTTTCTGCTATTTTTCAATGCAATTTTTTTGTCAAAAATTGTGTTTTTATATTTTATTTGGCATACATTTGAAAACCGGATTATCCGGTTTTTTGTGAATTTCAAAAAAAGCAACCGGTTTTTTTTAAATGCCATTTTTCGAATAATTCGAAAACCGGTTTTCGCAAAAACTCGAATAATTGATCACCCTAGTCACACCCCTTCTGGTACCTCCCATACAAATGACCGAATAAACCCCCATATTTTTACCTACATATCTTTTTAGTAAAAATACTGAATTCAATAAAATTTTGTGTGAGATGAACACATGCCAAAACTTGACTCGTGAGTGACTATGGACTATATAGGCCAACCTCTTCTGGTACCTCCCATACAAAATTAACTATTTTTAGACAAATTATTTTTTACCAATAATTTCCAAACGGACAACTGGATGGCATTTAAACTTGGTCAGTTTAATTACCTTGTAATAACAGATAAACCCCCAGAAAATCGAAACCTTTGTCACACCCCTTCTGGTACCTCCCATACAAATGACCGAATTCACCCTCATAGTTTTACATATTTATGCTACTTATTTGACAGAAAATTTTGATTTTTTTCATAGGTTAACTTAAAATTTTGTTAAGACGTACAAAAGAATGCGCAGTTTTAAACGTAGAAGTCATATAATATGACTTATGCATTGTATTTCGGGAATATCAACCGGTCCTGAAAGATTACTTTTTAAGAGGTTTAAAAATGCCTGGACAAAAATTGATCATTCCAATTTTAAACCTGGCATATCGGATGATCTCATATTAAGACAAGTAAAGAATTCTGCGAATGCTATTTGTTTTGCCGAAAATCAGCTTGAAGAGTTTCAGCCACGAGAGAACTACAAAGAGCTACTTAAGCTGACAATAATATTCTGCGGGATGTTCCAAAAACACAAATATTCTTCAGAGCACCAGCAGGTCTTCACCGTGCTAGATGGAAGGCTAAGGTAATATATTCCTAAAAATATATTTATTCAGAGAGCAGTTCAAGTTAAACGAAAGCGAATTATGTGGAATACAGGATGTTTGCATTTTTATAATTAACATTTACCTTAAATATTTGTTTGAATACACTTCGGGGCCTTCTGCTTCTAGAAATGACCTCCAGTTATTAAAAGACTTGAAGTCTTATGCAACAATTAATAAAGAGACAGCGGCAATAGCCTTAAAAAAAATTCTAGGTCATCTCTGGTATTTTTAGGAAGAGCTAGTTGGATTTGCATTTTTGATGACAAAGTTTCTCATGAAATTAAGAAGAAGATGGTAAATGCTTTAAACATAGAAGGAGTAGATAATCCAGAAAAACGAGTTACAGTGGATGGAAACCTACTCCATTTCAAAAGTCTCGAGCAATTTGTATCCAACAAAACTCTTAGATTTTTCAGCATAACGGGTATTTAATCGGGTTTCCAAAAAAAATGTTGAAGATTGGGAGCAAGATGCAGACTTTAAATTAAGTAAAGAATTAGTTCGGTCTAGGTTGAAGGTTGTTGATGATATTGCTGAACACGGAGTGGCCTTGATGCAGGAATACAATAAATTGCATACACATTATGGAGAACAGAAGCAGTTCCTATTACACTGTGACACAAAATTTAACTTTTGGAATCGGAATGGGATAAAACCAAAAGGAAATGAAAGTTGACATTATGTATAACAAAACCCTCAAGGGATTTCTTAAGTTTAGTGCGAGATTTTTTTTTACACGTATTTGAAGTTGGTGATTTTTGAACGCTGGCCAACAAGAAAAATTCAATAAAAAAGTCATAAAATAATGCTATTTATCCCGGAAAGTTGTGGTATCTTACTGTTTTTGGGGTCGAGGAATCAATTTTTGACATTTATTTTTATTTTTAAGAGCCGCTAGAGGGTGCTTTCGTACATTTTTTTGGTTTAGATCGAATTTTTTGTATTTCCACACGATTACAGCCGTAGATTAAGAGCCATCAAGCTGAAATTTGGTATGCGAGCTTCTATCCACCAAGCGCAGATTGGGTTCTTAGATGGGCATGATCGGACAAAACCTACTCCCACCTCCCATACAAATTGTACCTTTTTTGAGGTCTGTCCCTGCGATCACAGTCGTAGATTAAGAGCTATCGAGCTGAAATTTGGTATGCAAGCTTCTATTCCCTAAGCTAAGATTAAGTTCTAAAATGGGCATGATCGAACAAAAACTACTACCACCTCCCATACAAACTTGTCCTATTTGGGGGTGTTCGTCTGTTTGTCTTCTCAATTACAGCCTTAGATTAAGAGCTATCGAGCTGAAACTTGGTACGCAAACTTCTAACCTCTTAGGGAAAGTTAAGTTCTAAGATGAGCATGATCGGACAAAAACTTCTCCTACCTCCAATGCAAACTTCCCATATTTTGGGGTTTGAGGAGTTTTGGTCTGATCTTGCTCTTCTTAGAACTTAACTTTCCCTAAGAGGTTAGAAGTTTGCGTACCAAGTTTCAGCTCGATAGCTCTTAATCTAAGGCTGTAATTGAGAAGACAAACAGACGAACACCCCCAAATAGGACAAGTTTGTATGGGAGGTGGTAGTAGTTTTTGTTCGATCATGCCCATTTTAGAACTTAATCTTAGCTTAGGGAATAGAAGCTAGCATACCAAATTTCAGCTCGATAGCTCTTAATCTACGACTGTGATCGCAGGGACAGACCTCAAAAAAGGTACAATTTGTATGGGAGGTGGGAGTAGGTTTTGTCCGATCATGCCCATCTAAGCACCCAATCTCCGCTTGGTGGATAGAAGCTCGCATACCTAAATTTAGCTCGATAGCTCGTAATCTATAGCTGTAATTGTGTGGAAAGGCAAAAAATTCGATCTTAAAAAATGTACGAAAGCGCCCTCTAGCGGCGCTTAAAAAATAAAATAAATGTCAAAAATGGATTCCTCGACCCCAAAAACTGTAATATACCACAACTTTCCGGGATAAATAGCTTTATTTTATGACTTTTTTATTGAATTTTTCTTGTTGGCCGTTCAAAAATCACCAACTTCAAATGCGTATAAAAAAATCTCGCACTAAACTTAAGAAATCCCTTGAGGGTTTTGTAATACATAATGTCAACTTTCATTTGCATTTGGTTTCATCCCATTCCGATTTTGGTTGTTGCACAGTGTTATTATTGATGAAAGAATTTAGAAAAAAATATTCAGATCCACAAAAATCTACCTTGTGTAAATAATATTTTACAATATTTTAAAATTTAAGGAAAATTGTAAGCAGTAATACAGTTGTTTATAATTATATTTTTTAATGTTAAGTTTTTCATCCAATGAATTCATGTTAATATTAATATATTAAATTTTTATTTTAATATTATTTTTTAACTGTTTAATTTAATTTTTATTTTCGAAATGTATCTTTTTAAATAATAATACACCAAAAACTGATGAACAAATTTGAAATAAATCATTTCTTATTAACTGTACTGTAAAAATTCTTAAGTTGGACTGCAAATTAGTGAAGGGGGGCAAGACAATAGCGTTGCATTATCTATGTTGAATATCTAATAACATTCATTAAACTAGATTTATATTTAAGATAAGCATTAGTAAAATTACAATAAGCGTATATCTTTAGCAAAATATAAATGAATTCAGCATACTTACAAAAAAATGTATGTAAAACCAGTACAGAAATTTCAGTCAGTTAAACTGACTGATAAATACCATCACCCAATATAAGATATTGTTTAAGTCGTGAGTTATTGAAATTAATCGATTTGTAATTAAAACCAGTTAGAAAGTTTCAGTCGGGCAACCCGACTTACAATTACCCTTACCCTCAGTAAAACAAATAATTTTCTATTATATTGATATTATTACTACATCCCTAAAGTGGGCGGAAAGGTACATTTGTATGGGAGGTACCATAAGGGGCGTGTCTAGACTTCCAATTTTTTGTCCAAAACTTTGTCCTGTTATAACATAACAAAATACAGAATTTGGGCACGATCGTGTCGAGTGTATTAATATTATTACCCTATTTCTAAAGTAGGCGGAGTGGTACATTTGTATGGGAGGTACCAGAAGGGGCGTGTCTAGAGTTCCAGATTTTTTTCTCCAAAACTTTATCCTGCTTAAACTTTACCAAATACAGAATTTGGGTTCGATCGCGTTAGGTCTTTTAATAATATTAATCGATTTCTAAAGTGGGCGGTACCAGATGTGTATGGGAGGTACCAGATGGGGCGTGAATAGACATCCATTTTTTTTTTCTCCCAAGCTTTATCCCGTTATTGCTTTACTAAAAATAGAATTTGGGTACGATCACGTTTGATTTATTGATATTATTTCTCCATCTCCATAGTGGGCGGAAAGGTAGGTTTGTATGGGAGGTACCAGAAGGGGCGTGGCTAGGCTTTCAAAATTTTTTCCAAAACTTTATCCTGTTATAGCTTTACTAAATACAGAATTTGGGACGATCCCGTAGGGTGTATTGATATTATTACTCGATTTCTAAAGTGGGCGGAATGATGTATTTGTATGGGAGGTACCAGAAAGGGCGGGGCCATGTAGCCCATTTGCAATACCGTAAGTAGTTTTGAAAAAATAATAACTCGTGCAAAATTTCAAAAGATTTGGTTGCGTCTTTCGAAAGTTATCGTGCGAACCAGCCGGACAGCCACCAGACAGACAGACAGACGGACATGGCTCAAACGACTTAAAAAGTCATGAATCGAATTTGGTTCAAAGAAACCTAGAGCATAAAGTCACTCCTTCTATGTGTTACACTTTTGGGTCGTATCAAATGATATATACCCTCATCCCTAAGGGTGATGGTATAAATATGGGGGTTAATTCGGCCATTTGTATGGGAGGTACCAGAAGGAGTATGACAAAGGTTGATTTTCTGGGGTTTATCTGTTATTACAATGTTATTAAACTGACCAAGTTTAAATGCCATCCAGCTGTCCATTTGGAAATTATTGTTGAAAAATAATTTGTCTAAAAATAGGTTATTTTGTATGGGAGGTACCAGAAGGGGTTGGCCGATATAGTCCATATTCACTCACGAGTCAAATTTTGGCATGTGTTCGTCTCACACAAAATTTTATTGAATTCAGTATTTTTACTAAAAAGATGTAGGTTAAAATATGGGGGTTAATTCAGTCATTTGTATGGGAGGTACCAGAAGGGGTGTGACAAAGGTTTTGATTTTCTGGGAGTTTATCTTTTATTAAAAGGTTATTAAACTGACCAAGTTTAAATGGCATCGATCTACCCGTTTGAAAGTTATGGGAGAAATATTAATTATCAAAAAATAGGTAATTTTGTATGGGAGGTACCAGAAGGGATTGGCCGATATAGTCCATATTCACTCACGAGTCAAGTTTTTGCATGTGTTCATCTCACACAAAATTTTATTGAATTAAGTATTTTTACTAAAAAGATATGTAGGTAAAAATATGGGGGTTAATTCGGTCATTTGTATGGGAGGTACCAGAAGGGGTGTGACAAAGGTTTTGATTTTCCGAGGGTTTATCTATTATTACAAGGTTATTAAACCTACCAAGTTTAAATGCCATTTAGCTGCCCGTTTGAAAGTTATGGGAGAAATAATAATTATCCAAAAATAGGTAATTTTGTATGGGAGGTACCAGAAGGGGTGGGGCAATTCTGCCCATTTACAATTCCATTACTTCTTTTTGGAAATTATTAATACTGAAAAGTTTTCATAAGGATCAGTTAAGGTTTACTCGAGTTATTCAGCTTATCCCTCAGGATGACGGTAAAATTTTGAATTTCGAACCCCGGTAGCGACCCATAAACCTTTGAGAAAAAAATTTAAAAAATTCACATAGAGTTTTTTATACGTCTTAATAAAATTTTAACTTGGCCCATGAAAAATTCTAAAAACATTTTTTTTTGCCAAATAAGAATCAACCTAGTGTACACACACCGTAAAACCAGTACAGAAATTTCAGTCAGGTAAACTGACTGATAAATACCATCACCCAATATAAGATATTGTTTAAGTCTTGAGTTATTGAAATTAATAGATTTTCTGCTTGTGGTGCAAAATCGTTCAAAACTTGGCTTATTTGTGTAGGAGGAATAGGTGCCGGTTTGGAATTTATGTGATAAATATTATTTTTAAAAAAAAATGTAATTTTGATTGGTGGTGCGAAAAGGGGTGAATCGATACAGTCCTTATTCATTCCTGACTCAAATTTTCATACGTACAACTTACTTAAAATTTGACTGAATTCAGTGTACTTACAAAAAAGATATGTTTGTAAGACTATGGGGGCGAGTTCGGTCATTTGTATGGGAGGCGTGTGTCTGGGGTGTTGCCTCCTATAACAACATAAATTAATCGACCAATTTTCATTACCCCCCAAGAGTCCGTTTGGAAGTTATGGGAGAAATATTAATTTTCCAAAAATAGGTCATTTTGGATGGGAGGTACCAGAAAGCGTGAACCGATATTGTAGTGGATTCATAAGGCGACAAGAACCAACACTTATTCGTTATGCCCAATATGAATCCAAATGACATAATTTAACATTTGATTGCAATGCACGCCGGTCTTGTGACGAAACACAGAATAAATTCCAATAAGTGCATTCACTGTCTGTGTGGTCTAAGTAATTTGATGTTATGATTTTAACTTTTCCTTTTTGTTCTGACCGCACTTATGATCCATAATTATGACCCACTTAGCAATGGTGTAAACTGATCCGGGTTTAATGAACACATCAGAACAAAACGAAAACATACTTAAAATTAAACGCGTATGAGGCTCGCATGAAAAATAGCACAGCGAGATATATCGGTAAAACCAAACGCTCACACTCATATACATGAATTGCAACCAATGCAAATACATTGGAGTAAATGCAACAGAAGGTACATATAAATCCATGACCACGGTCAATGCGATCAAATGTTAAAAGGCGGAATCAAATTAGAATGAAAGGGGGACATTGATTCCTAATAATGACTCAATGTCCACCAATGAAATCAAAGAAACTCTAGGGTAAATTTAAGTAGAATAATTGGGATTGAATAAACCCAAAAATATTAAAAAGTAAACCAATGTAAGCTTATGGATAAATTTAGAAATTAAGTTGTTATAACCACTCCCACATTGTATTAGACTGTAAGAAATATTTTCAAATAAATACCGGGACAAATTCGGTCGAAAGATCAGTCTTGTTCCACAACCAAAAAAGAAACTAGTCGTTTTTCATTACATGGCGATCCTGCCCACTGCGAACTGTGCTTAATTGCACTGCGCTGAAAAATAGAATTGCGTATAAATCCGCAAAAATTCTATAAGCAAGGACTCGGAGAAATTCCTGACGTGAAGCCAATATCCGTCAGTCGAAGAAGGAAGGAGGATACTGCCTGGCCAAGAGGCAGTGGGACGACGAAGGTCCCCAACGAAGGTCCAACCATCAAAATAAAAATTTTTGTTATTAGCTTTTAAATGAAGTGCGTCAAGCCGCACTCATAGGGCCAATAAGCGATACATCGCTCGTGGCAACAAAAACAAAAAATAATATATAATTAACAAGGATCACAAGGATCAATCAACAAATATGAAAATTGGACCCAAGCCTCTGACCATAGAGGAGTATAAAAGACGACAACAAAGAAAACAGATCCAGCCGGCCCAACAGGAAATAAATATACCAATTACCAGCAAAATTAAAAGGCGAGGTGGATACGTCCAAAAGCTGAAACGAGAAAGGGCGATAGTGCGGAGGACAATCAACACCGAGCCACCGCCATCGTGGGAAGTGGCCACGTCCCTCTGGAAGAGGATAGATACGATTGACTTCTTAATAAGGCAGTACTTGGCAAGCCGCCAAAAAGGACAACAAGAAAAAAAATAATAACAATAAGAAAATGACAAATATTAATAAAGATTTATAAAAAAAAATGTATATATAAGAACATATAAAGAGATGGCTCCGAGATTTTTGGGAAAAACAAAATAGAAGAACCAAGAGAAGAAAGGAAATTAACTATAGAAGAAGAATTAAAATATTTGGAAAAATTATGGAAAACCATTGGAATGAAAAAAACTCCTACTAGGGAGGATATAATAAATCCATCAACAATAGAAGTGGAAATGGATTTGATGATGAGAAAATTTTTACAAGAAAAAAACTAAGAAAAATATAAGAAGAACTAATAATGGATATTCAACAGTGGATTAAAAGAAATCCACGACTTATAGTATTAATCATAATAATAACAGTCTCGATAATCTTGATAAAAAAAATTGTTGACTACGTCGAAGAGCAGACTAAGAGAATAGAGGACATGGCAATTGCTGGAATGAAGAATTTTATTAATAAGATAATTAAACAATAAAACAAAAATTATGAAAGCATAAAAGATTTTGTATATAAAAAAAAAAATATATTTTTAATTGTAACTAATGGCATCCTTAGAATCATTAAAACAAATCTTAATAAATGCAAAGAAATCTTTAAATCGTCCGTATTCCACGGAAACAGTAAAAGAAAAGATAGAAGAAATACATATTTTAGAGGAAGAATTCGGTAAATTTTTATTACAACTTAAAGAAGGACAAAGAGCAGAATTATTGACTACTTTTGACAAATGCAAAGAGGAAGCATTGCAAATACTAAATAAACATCTAGAAGGAAAAAACAACAAGAAAAGTATAATCATGGCACATTTGGAGTTGAACGAGTTGTCTGTTATCGTAAAATTGGTTCCAGTTTTTACCGGAAAAAGGGACGAATTGCAAAATTTTGTAACCAACCTTGAAATAGTATACCAAACCATAGTTGAGGAAAAGAAAAATTCATTTTTCTCCTTCATTTTTAAGTCTAGATTAGATTTAAAAGTGCAAAACAGAATCAAACAAGACTCAATACCAAAATCCATCGAAGAACTAATAACTGCTTTGAAAAAATCTTACAAACCAGTTAGATCTTCGAATAGCGTTCTGAACGAACTAACAAAGATTGTGCAGAAGGGCGACAATCTGATGGGTTTTGCCAATAAAATAGAATCATTGGTAATTGAATTGAATGAGATTCAAATAGCAGACGAAGGTGAAGCGAATAGATCTTCAATTGTCAATACGAATAATAGAATAGCATTCAATTCGTTTATGAATGGATTAAAAGATCCACAGATATTGGCTACCATTGATGCAAGTCAAGTAACAACTTTTGCAGAAGCTCTTAGCATTGCCGAAAAAGTTGATTCACGTGTAAAGCATGGGCAAGTGTTGTTTCAAACAGCACAATCCAATCAGAATAGAGGTAACAAAAATAATAACAGCGGTGTATGCAGAAAATGTGGTAGAAGTCATGGAGACAGATGCCCAGCTCAGGGTCAAAACTGTAACAAATGCGGAAGACCTAATCATTTTGCGAACAAATGCTATACCAGAGAAAGGAACAACAACAGTAATAACAACAACAACCGTGACAGCAACAATGGAAACAATAATAACAGAAACAGCAACTATAGAAACAACAACAACAGCAATGACAGAAACAGATCCCGAAACGACAGGGGTAGAAACATTAATCATGTGCAAGAGCAGGAAAACTACCAGGACCCGGAGACCAGCAGACCAGGCACTCCGGAGGACAATTACTAAATACTAGAAACATTTATAGCATTTCATCTGACCTCAAAAACTATGTAAGATTAGAGATACTAGATGCTGAAAGAACACTCACATTTTTAGTAGATACAGGAGCAGATGTCTCACTGTGTAAAAAAGAGTATTTGCATCAATATGAGGAAGATTCAGATGACTATTGTAATTTGTCAGGAATTTCAAAAGAAGTAATAAGATCCTTTGGATCCACCACAGTAAAAATTAATATTAATGGTAGTATAATAGACCAACGCGTTCAGCTAGTTAGCAATGATTTCCCTATAAGTACAGATGGAATCTTAGGCAGAGATTTTCTATCTAAATACAAATGTCACATAGACTATGATAATTATGTCATAACTTTCGACATAGATTGTGAAAAGATATCGATCCCAATACATGACAGCAAATTTCAGATAAGCTACGTCAAGATACCTAATAGAAGTGAGATAATAATACCAGTCAGAATTGACATAAGCGAAGATGCCGTGGTATTAAATAGAGAAATAATGAAAGGTGTATTTTTGGCAAATGCAATAATACCGAAAAATGGTATCCAACATGTAAAAATTTTAAATGTCACGAACTCAGTAAAACATGTAAACAACTTAAAAATAGAAACAGTCCCATTGAAACATTATGAGATTTGCTCATATAGTAAACACATGGGTGCGGACAAACGCTCGGAAAAACAGTTCGAAAAACTGTTAGAGAGTTTTGATTTGAAAAACTTGGATGAGAAAAATAGACAGGAGATCATACAAATATTAAAAAAGTATCAATCAATATTTCACAAAGAAGATGAAAATCTTACAGCAAACAATTTTTATAAACAAACAATAAATCTTCATGACAATAGTCCAGTATACATCAAAAATTACCGATTACCCCAAGCCCAAACTTCAGAAATTAATTCACAAGTTCAAAAACTCTTGAAAGACAATCTAATAGAACCATCCATAAGTCCATACAATGCACCATTACTCTTAGTTCCAAAAAAGGGACAAACAGATTTAAAAAAATGGAGACTCGTAGTTGATTTCAGAAAACTGAATGACAAGATAATAAACGATAAATTCCCATTAACACGTTTGGATGACATTTTAGATAAATTAGGTAGAGCCAAATATTTCTCAACACTTGATATGACGAGTTCTTTCCACCAAATAGAACTTGATAAGAAATCTCGCCCGTATACAGCATTTTCCACGAGCAACGGTCACTATCAGTATACACGACTACCTTTCGGATTAAAAATATCATCAAACAGCTTTCAACGCATGCTAACAATAGCATTGTCTGGTTTAGAATCAGAAGCGTTTTTATATGTTGACGATATAATAATCTTTGGGTGTAGTTTGAAACACCATAATGATAATTTGATAAAGGTCTTCGAAAGACTTAAAAAATACAACCTAAAGCTAAACGCTAACAAATGTTGTTTTTTAAGACCAGAAGTCACTTATCTCGGTCATTTAATAACGCCAAATGGTATAAAACCGGATCCCGAAAAATTTAACGCGATAACGAGATATCCAGTTCCGAAAAATGCTGACGAAGTAAGAAGATTTGTAGCATTTTGTAACTATTATAGACGTTTTATTAGCAACTTTGCTAATATCGCAAACTGTCTTAATCAGTTACTTAAAAAGGATAGAAAATTTGAATGGACCGAACAATGCCAAATCGCTTTTGAGACATTGAAACAAAAGCTTATAAGTCCACCTATTCTGCAATATCCAGATTTCGAAAAACCATTCGTCTTAACCACAGATGCATCGAATGTTGCATTAGGAGCTGTATTGTCACAAGGAGAAATTGGAAGCGACAAACCAATATCGTTCGCTAGTCGATCACTGAATAAGCATGAAAGGAATAAACCGGTAATAGAAAAGGAATTACTTGGTATACACTGGGGCATACAATTTTTCCGCCCATACCTTTACGGTAGAAAATTTATAGTTGTGACAGACCATCGACCTCTAGTTGCGTTATTCTCGCACAAAAACCCAAGTTCTAAACTAACGAGAATTAGACTAGAATTATCAGATTATGATTTCGAGATTATCTACAAAAAGGGAACAAGCAACACTAACGCAGACGCACTGTCAAGAATACAGATTGATTCTGACATTTTAAAGATGATGACCCCACAGGAAAACGACGAAACTGTGAAAAAAACGCTGGTAGTAACAAGAAAAATGAAAAGAGATATGATACAAAAAAAGGCTATTAACCAAGATGATGGAACGAATCCTGCTGAGCCTGTTAAACTCAACATGTGGGATTGTACATCAATGAACGATATAAAACCTGCTAGAAAATTGCGGTTTATATTAGGAAGTTCGAAGAAATTATGGTTCGAACATGATGCTGCTTTAAATCAAACGTACGTCAGATGTAGCGATAATCGCTATTACTTAGGTAATCAGTTAGAGAAACTACTATCTGGATTAGGCAGATCTGGCTATTATGGAAAGTTCGCACTAGAGAAAGGTGACGAAATCTTCAGCATAATAAGCATTGATTCATTTAAAAAAATAATGAACACGAGTGAATGTAAGGAGATAAAAATACTCCTATACGAAAACCCTCAGAAAATAGAGAATACTGAGAGGCAACAAGAGTTAATAAGCTTGTATCATAGTACACCATGCGGAGGTCATAGCGGAGTCAGCAGAACTCTAGCTAAAATAAGACAAAAATATATCTGGAAAAATATGTACAAAATGGTAAAAGAATTCGTAAGAAAATGCGACCTATGTCAAAGAAACAAGCAAGTCAGACATACGAAAGAACCATTATGCATCACTGATACGCCTACACATAGTTTTGAAACTTTAGTCATCGACACTGTTGGACCACTTCGTCCATCAGAAAATCAGAGATACATATTGACAATGCAGTGTGAACTCACTAAATATGTAATTGCTTGTCCGTTGGAAACTAAAGAAGCAAAATCAGTAGCGACAGCACTAGTACACAATGTAATCCTAAAATATGGATTATTCAAAACACTCAAATCAGACAGAGGAACAGAATTTGTGAATGAATTGATGAAAGAAATATGCGAGTTGCTAAAAATAGAACATAAATTGTCCACACCGTATCACCACGAAACGTTGGGAACTATTGAGAGAAATCACAGGGTCTTAAACGAATATTTTCTATCATTTGTGGAAGATGACAATTGGTGTTCTTGGATACCTTACTATACTTTCGCTTATAACATCACACCTCATGTCGACACAAACTATTCACCATTTGAGTTAATATTTGGTAAAATACCAAGTCTTCCAGGAGACAACATAGTTAAAAACACTGACAAATTTTACAACTTTGACAAATACTCCAACGAATTGAGAGCAAGATTAAAATTTTCTTTGGAAAACGCTCGAAAAATAATTGAAAAAATTAAATTTAAAAGAAAACAAGATTCATACAAACATAATAACACTATTGAACTAGAAATAGGAGATTTAGTACTAGTAAAAGTAGAAAATAGAAAGAAAAATCAATCACCATATAAGGGACCTTATGAAATAATTAATATAAGCCATCCAAATGTAGACATAAAAATTGATAATAAAATAAAAACTATGCACAAAAACATTCTTAAGAAATATACACGTTAGATATAAGAAAGAAAAAAAAAACCAAAATATCATTAAGAATAACCAAAACAAAAAAAAAATGTTCCTAAATGTAAGCAACAAAACAAAACAAAAATTTATGACATAAGAACAATATCAAATATCAAAAACAATATAACATTGTATTTACGAAACACATGTAGTTATAGAACAAACAAAAAAAAATATACCCAGAGTACAAAAAATAACAAACAAAATATTGTATTACAAACACTCTACAACCAATGAATGTATGAAAATCATACGAGTTGACACAACCCGTACAATTTTTTTAAGGTTGGGGGTGTAGTGGATTCATAAGGCGACAAGAACCAACACTTATTCGTTATGCCCAATATGAATCCAAATGACATAATTTAACATTTGATTGCAATGCACGCCGGTCTTGTGACGAAACACAGAATAAATTCCAATAAGTGCATTCACTGTCTGTGTGGTCTAAGTAATTTGATGTTATGATTTTAACTTTTCCTTTTTGTTCTGACCGCACTTATGATCCATAATTATGACCCACTTAGCAATGGTGTAAACTGATCCGGGTTTAATGAACACATCAGAACAAAACGAAAACATACTTAAAATTAAACGCGTATGAGGCTCGCATGAAAAATAGCACAGCGAGATATATCGGTAAAACCAAACGCTCACACTCATATACATGAATTGCAACCAATGCAAATACATTGGAGTAAATGCAACAGAAGGTACATATAAATCCATGACCACGGTCAATGCGATCAAATGTTAAAAGGCGGAATCAAATTAGAATGAAAGGGGGACATTGATTCCTAATAATGACTCAATGTCCACCAATGAAATCAAAGAAACTCTAGGGTAAATTTAAGTAGAATAATTGGGATTGAATAAACTCAAAAATATTAAAAAGTAAACCAATGTAAGCTTATGGATAAATTTAGAAATTAAGTTGTTATAACCACTCCCACATTGTATTAGACTGTAAGAAATATTTTCAAATAAATACCGGGACAAATTCGGTCGAAAGATCAGTCTTGTTCCACAACCAAAAAAGAAACTAGTCGTTTTTCATTACAATATAGTCCATATTCATTCCTGAGTCCCATTTTCATAAGCGAACATCATACTCTAAAGTTGAGTGAATTCAGTTTACTTATAAAAAAGATATGTTTGGTAGACTATGGGAGTGCGTTCGGTCATTTGTATGTGAGGTACCAGAAGGGGTGTGTCAAATAGTTAGGTTTTCTGGGGTGTTGTCTACTTTTGCAAGATAAATAAATTCACAATCCCATAAGTTCGTTTTGAAAAATAGTATTAATATTTTCATACCGATCCGTTAAGGTTTACTCGAGTTATCCTGCTGACCAGCCAGCCAGACGGACAAAGGTCCATCGTCTTAAAAAGTCCTGAAACGCATTTGGTCCTAAGATACTAAGGGTCTAACTCGTCCTCCTTTTTTTCGTATCAAATGATATATACCCTCATCCCTAAGGGTGATGGTATTAAAATACTGGATAAAAATTTTTTCAAACTTAAAAAATAGTGAAAAAAATCCAATAAGTTTGCATTTATCAAGCTTAAACAGTAATATATGTTAAGTTGTATGTATAAATATATATATTATTGGGATGTTTAAAGATTCTTCCTTCCAAAACCAGAGTCCTACTTAGTGAGGCAAGTAACGAAAACCCGATTTTATTTTAACGGAAGTCAAGATTTTAATTTCCAAATTACTGTAGCACCGTGTTATTATTTCAACATGATAAAAAAAATACAATTTGTATACCCTCACCCTTAGCTATGAGGGTATATATTTTGATACGGGAAAAAGTATAACGCATTAAAGGAGACGTGATAGACTCCATTAGTTACAGGACTTTTTAAGACCAGTGAGTCATATCCGTCTGTTTGGTTGGTAAGCATGATAACTCGAGTAAGCCTTTAATGTTCGTTTTGAAAATTACTGTTGCTAATATTTTTTAAAATGAAGTAAGCCCTCCTGGCACATTCCATACAAAATCACCTATTTTTAGGATATTAATAATTTTCCAATAAAGGACCCGAAAAGTTTACTATTTTCTTGACCATCACTATCATCTTTCGTCTCTCGATGTTTTGTTTCTCTTTCAAATGTGCTTTTTATTGAAAAAAAAGTGTAACGCATTAAAGGAGACGAGTTAGACTCCAAGTATCTTATGACCAAATTCGTTTCAGAACTATTTAAGAAGAATGAGCTATGTCCGTCTGTCTGGCTGGCCGGCTGGCTGGCTGGATGGCTGGTCAGCAGGATAACTCGAGTACACCTTAACGGATCGGTATGAAAATTTACCAGTATTAATATTTTTCGAAAGGAACTTATCGGATTGTAAATGGGCAGAATAGACCCACTCCTTCTGGTACCTCTCATACAAAATTACCTATTTTTGGATAATTAATATTTCATCCATAGCTGTCAAACAGACCATCGGAGGATATCTAAATTTGGTCAGATTATTTATCTTGCTATAGTAGACCAACCCTAAGAAAGCCGAAACCTTTGCCACACCCCTTCTGGTACCTCCCATACAAATGACCGAATTGACCCTTATAGTTTTACATACTTATCTTTTTTGTTAGTAAACTGAGATAACTCAAATTTTTCGTGTGATGTTCGCTTATGAAAATTAGACTCAAGTATGAATATGGACTATATCGGTTCACACCTTCTGGTACCTCCCATACAAAATGACCTTTTTTTGGAAAATTAATATTTCTACTATATCTTCCAAACGGCCACTTAGGGGGTTATGAAAATTGCTCGATAAATTAATGTTGTGATAGGAGGCGAAACCTCAGAAAGCCTAACTATTTGACACACCCCTTCTGGTACCTCCCATACAAATGACGGAACTCACCCCCATAATCTTACATATTTATCTTTTTTGTAAGTAAATTGAATTCATTCAAATTTTGCGTATGATGTTCGCTTATAAAAATTAGACTCAGGTATAAATATGGACTATATCGGTTCACGCCTTCTGGTACCTCCCATACAAATTACCTATTTTTGGAAAATTAATATTTCTCCCATAACTTCTAAACGGATACTTGTGGGGTAATGAAAATTGGTCGGTTAATTTAATTTGTAATAGGAGGCAAAACCTCAGAAATCCTAACTTTTTGACACACCCCTTCTGGTAACTCCCATATAAATAACTGACCGAGTCCTATCTACAACCTTTCACGCTCCACAAGCAGGAATATCGGTGAATTTTAATAACTTACGACTTCAACAATATCTTATATTGGGTGATGATATTTATCAGTCAGTTTATCTGACTGAAATTTCTGTACTGGTTAATTATAGAAACTTATTGCAACATTGCTTTTGATAAAATAACGTGTATGGGAGAACCAAAGGAGTGTAAATATGTTAATCAGTGGGTCGTTACTAGAGTGTTCAAATACCTCCTTTTTTTAGAAACCCGGTTTCCGAGTTATTCGAAAAATTGATTTTTTAGAAAAATCGGTTTAACCGGGTTTTTTCGGTTTTTTCCTAAAAAGTTAAAAATAATTATAAAAAATATAATTTGGTTTAAAAAAATGCATTTATTTAGTATGTTATATCAATCGGATTGGGTGATCGTGCCGAAATCCTACATTAAGTAAAACTATAGCAGGACAAAGTTTTGGAGAAAAAACTGGAAGTCTACCTCCCATACCCATCAGGTACCACCCACTTTAGAAATCGATTAATATTATTAATAGATCCAACGCGATCGTGACCAAATTCTGTTTTTAGTATTACTCAAACAGAATAAAATTTTGGAGAACCAATTTGGAAGCCTAGCCACGTACCTGCTGGAATCTCCCATACAAATGCACCATTCCGCCCACTTCAGAGATGGAGTAGTAATATCAATACACCCAACGTGATCGTGTCCAAATTCTGTTTTTAGTAAAGCTAAAGCAGGATCAAGTTTTTAAGTCTATCCACGCCCCTTCTGGTACCTCCCATACAAATGTAACACTTCGACCACTTTAGAAATCGAGTAATGATATCAATATACTAGAAAATTAAATGTTTTACTGAAGGTAAGGGTATATGTAAGTCGGCTTACCCAAATGAAACTTTCTTACTGGTTAAAATAGTATTAAAGAAATAATATGCAATTTAAGTGTTCAATTTTGAGTCAATTCTTTTGTTTCGTTTTTATAAAGCTTGATACAGAAAACACGCTCTCGCTTATTGTGGAAGTAGGATTTATTGGCAAAGGAGCGTTTAGAAGGATGTTGAGCTTTTCTGTCCTTTTATTTAATCTATCGAAATAGTTGAAATCATCATATAGGCTTGTGTCAATGCAATTTGTTTTCACTGGTGGATTTTGGATGTTTTTTATTGTCATGTTTAAATCGTTGCATAGACTACCATTAGGACATTCCCCCATCTGACAATCTGAACTGTTAATAGACTCTGCCGTTGTTAAAGAAATTGCAGGATAAAGTCTTTTAAAAAGCTCGTTAGCAAATTCCATCGTTTCCGCCTTTTTAGACTACTTTACACGGGATTAGCTTGTAGGATATTTTCCGGTCCTAATACATATAATTAGGGTATTCAATGTTTGTAAACGAGAATGTTTTTAAAAGCTTTTTAAAGTTTTTAAATTCAATTTCAAATTAATTTAGAAAAAACTTTTTACATTTTATAAACAAGAATGTTTTTAGAAGCTTTGTAAATTTTTTAAATTCAATTTCAAATTAATTTAGAAAAAACTTTTAACGTTTTATAAACGAGAATGTTTTTAGAAGCTTTGGAAAATTTTAAAATAAAATTTCAAATTTATTTAGAAAAATCTTTTTACATTTTATAAACAAGAATGTATTTAGAAGCTTTGTAAAATTTTAAAATTCAATTTCAAACTAATTTAAAAAAACCGAGTACCCGAAGGAAAAAACTCGGTTAAACCGGTTATTCGAAAATGACATTTTTGCAAAAACCGGCATACGGTATTAAATAAAAAAAACCGATTTACGGTTTTTCGGTTTCGGTTTTGAACACCCTAGTCGTTACACACGTGAATATGCAACATACAGCTCTTATAAGGCATAGAAAATCATCGTAATAAACTTTTTTTTTGTATTCATTTATTTATAAAATGCCAACGCTTGAATTTAAAATCATACTTTCTTATGAAATCTCTTGTATATTTTGGGGTTGCAGCTGCCAATAATGGTTATAGTTATTAACTGCCACCTTTTTTTATTTCAAAGCCTATATCCATTTTAAAGAACAATTATTATCAACTGTAATTATTTGTTCCACTATGCAAGGCAAACCTATTTGCAATTCCAATCGTTTTAAATTCATAATCATTTGCAACAAAATCGATTCCAACTTTAGTAATAAAATTGCTTTATTTCAGCATCTCTACCAGTAAAATAGCACCATCAAAATATGGACATAGGACTTTAACAAAATCATTCGGATGGCTTGTGTGTTTATGCCCTTGGAACTCTTAGTATAATCTTTAAACTGTTAAGAGCAGACCAGGTTGCTGTTTATTGAGAGACTATCAGACAACCATTCCATGCATTTTATACATATTTCAATTTGTTATTCAAATAGGAAGTTGTTAGTAGCTCTTCAGTTGCTTACTGGTTCCTTCAGAAGCTATTGTTTTCAGTAGTAAACGTCGACATGTATAAGTTCTTTTACAATTAGCCAGGGGCGAATAGATGTCCTTGATAACATAGGCAATGGATGAAACGAAATGAACGTGAATCGATGCCTTTGTCCATCAATTTGCATCAAAGGACGACAAAAAATGAATAAATGCGTTTGCCGCAGGAAACACTTTTAGGTTCTTAATCTGTAGAAAACTATTTTCAAATATTTTTTCATCTTAAGTAAAAGTGAAAGCCTATTTGTAATAAAGGCGCAGTTGACTGCTGTTATTATACATAACTTAGTTGGAGATGTGAATGCTCAAATTCAGCGATATTCGTATAATTTTTGATGCAGAATTCGATAGTCATAGCCAGTTTTGTTTTCATTTTGTATTGACATCTGAATTATTTGTTTTATTTTCACAACGCAAAATATTCATTCATCGACGTTGTTATTTAAACAAATTTTTTTAATAAAGTTTAAAAAATCAACAGGAATCGAACCTAGACCACCGTGTTCAAATCATCATGCCACATGCGACCCTATTCGGGAACTAGTTTAACCATAACCTGGTACCAGAAAATGTGTAACGCATTAAAGGAGACGAGTAAGATCCCAAGTATCTTAACACCTAATTCGTTTCAGGTTTTTAAAGACGATTGAACTATGTCCGTTAGTCGGGATGTATGGTTAGGTGGGATTCAGGATAACTTGAGAAAACCTTAACTGGTCGGTATGAAAATTTACCAGTAGTATTATTTTTAAAACTAACTAATAGGATTGTAAATGGGCTTCTGGTACCTCCCATACCAAATTACTTATTTTTGGATAAATAAAAAATCTTTCATAATAACCGATATTGTCCCTTTTACATTCATATCATATTTATAACAGGCAAAAAATAAGACATAAGTAATTTTATTTTCATTAAAAATCGATTAATTTCAATAACTCAAGACTTAAACAACATCTTATATTGGGTGATGGTATTTAACAGTCAGTTTACCTAACTGAAACTTCTGTACTGGTTTAAGTTTTTTTGATTTTTTCAGTGTACCTATGATTTGCAAACAAACATACTGAAAAATGTAAGAGCTGCTGAAAAATTTTTGAATTAAATGGAGTTTTTTTTAAAAAAAAAGATAGTAATGAAAAGTTTTGTTTTGTTTGGATTTATATACCGTGCCAGGCAACATATACAACAAATCTTGGAAAATTGTTCATATCAGTTTCCATAGGAAATTACAAAAAGAATTTGGCTGTTGTTCTTGTTGTATATTCATACATCTCGGTTAGCATAGGGAACTTAGAAAAAAGTGAACAGTTGGCCGAAAATGTCAAACGAACAAAAATAGCAGAAGGAGCGAAAGCAACTAAAGGAACGGAAAGAGAAATAGAAACGAAAAGAACGGAATGAGTGAAATTAGTTCCAACCTTTCACCACAGGGAATTGTTCATTGGAACTAGTTCGTTCCGGAATTATACAAGTCTACTGACTGGTGCTGGAATATTGTACGAGCCAGCACGGCTGTTCAGCCTAAAATAAAGACATTGCATTACGACCTAACGTAAAATACATATTGTTCTTTCCTATTTGTCGTGCTTAGTATCGTTTATTGTATTTCGAAAAGCTTCTGTTAGATAGAATAAAGTTTTCATTACATTTATGCACAATGTATTTTAATGGAACATAACGAAAGGTTAACAAATTTGAATCCAAATTACTGAAAAACTGTGCCTGATGAAAAAAATCTAGTAACATATTTAAAATCATGATACGAATAACCATAGGAATCACAATTCAGATACACAGAAAAATTATTATTTGTAGAGCAGTGTTACTTAAAGAAAATTGTGAAAACATAAGGAAACAAAATGAAACTTTTTGTGTTGACTGGAACTTAATTTGATTTTTTTATTAGCATGAGGTCGCTGATTTTAAATCTATTCTCCTTTTTTTTCGACTTTGTTTCCAAAAATTAAAATTTTTAAAAAACACAACTTTACTCTTCATAAACCTTTTTCTAAAACTGTTGTTTTTTTTTAAGATGCAATTGTTGCCAAAACGAAAAATTAACCAGTACAGAAATTTCAGTCAGTTATACTGACTGATAAATACCATCACCCAATATAATATATTGTTTAAGTCTTGAGTTACTGAAATTAACCGATTTGTAATTAAAAGAAGAAAATTACAGTCGGGCAACCCAACTTACATTTACCCTTACCCTCAGTAAAACAAATAATTTTCTATTATATTGATATTGTTACTCGATTTCTAAAGTGGGCGGAGTGGTACATTTGTATGGGAGGTACGAGAAGGGGAGTGGTTAGGCTTCCAGATTTATTCTCCATTACTTTATCCTGTTATAGTTTTACTAATTACAGAATTTGGGCACGATTGCCTTGGGTGTACTGATATTATTAGTACATCCCTAAAGTGGGCGGAAAGGTACATTTGTATAGAAGGTATAATAAGGGCCGTCGCTAGACTTCCAATTTTTTCTCCAAAACTTTGTTCTGTAATAACATAACAAAATACAGAATTTGGGCACGATCGTGTCGAGTGTATTGATATTATTACCCTATTTCTAAAGTGGGCGGAGTTGTACATTTGTATGGGAGGTACTAGATGGGGCGTGTCTAGACTTCCAGATTTTTTCTCCAAAACTTTATCCTGCTTAAACTTTACCAACTACAGAATTTGGGCACGATCGCGTTAAGTCTTTTAATAATATTAATCGATTTCCAAAGTGGGCGGTATCATATGTGTATGGAAGGTACCAGATGGGGCGTGAATAGACTTCCAATTTTTTTCTCCAAAACTTTATCCTGTTAGAGCTTTACTAAAAATAGTATTTGGGTACGATCACGTTTAATTTATTGATATTATTTCTCCATCTCTATAGTAGGCGGAAAGGTAGAATTGTATGGGAGGTACCAGAAGGGGCGTGGCTAGGCTTTCAACATTTTTTCCAAAACTTTATCCTGTTATAGCTTTACTAAATACAAAATTTGGGGACGATCCCGTAGGGTGTATTGATATTATTACTCGATTTCTAAAGTGGGCGGAATGATGTATTTGTATGGGAGGTACCGTAAGTAGTTTTGAGAAAATAATAACTCATGCAAAATTTCAAAACATTTGGTTGCGTCTTTCGAAAGTTATCGTGCGAACCAGCCGGACAGCCACCAGACAGACAGACAGACGGACAGACGGACATGGCTCAAACGACTTAAAAAGTCATGAATCGAATTTGGTTCAAAGAAACCTAGGGTCTAAAGTCACTCCTTCTATGTGTTACACTTTTGAGTCGTATCAAATGATATATACCCTCATCCCTAAGGGTGATGGTATAACCAGTACAGAAATTTCAGTCAGTTAAACTGACTGATAAATACCATCACCCAATATAAGATATTGTTTAAGTCTTGTGTTATTGAAATTAACCGATTAGTAATTAAAACCAGTTAGAAAGTTTCAGTCGGGCAACCCGACTTACATTTACCCTTACCCTCAGTAAAATTAATAATGTTCTATTATATTGATATTATTACTCGATTTCGAAAGTGGGCGGAGTGGTACATTTGTATGGGAGGTACGAGAAGGGGTGTGGTTAGGCTTCCAGATTTATCCTCCATAACTTTATCCTGTTATAGATTTACTAATTACAGAATTTGAGCACGAGCGTGAGCATGAGCGTTGGGTGTACTGATATTATTACTATATCCCTAAAGTGGACGGAAAGGTACATTTGTATGGGAGGTACTATAAGGGGCGTCGCTAGACTTCCAATTTTTATACCATCACCCTTAGGGATGAGGGTATATATCATTTGATACGACCCAAAAGTGTAACACATAGAAGGAGTGACTTTAGACCCTATGTTTCTTTGAACCAAATTCGATTCATGACTTTTTAAGTCGTTTGAGCCATGTCCGTCTGTCTGTCTGTCTGGTGGCTGTCCGGCTGGTTCGCACGATAACTTTCGAAAGACGCAACCAAATGTTTTGAAATTTTGCATGAGTTATTATTTTCTCAAAACTACTTACGGTACCTCCCATACAAATACATCATTCCGCCCACTTTAGAAATCGAGTAATAATATCAATACACCCTACGGGATCGTCCCCAAATTTTGTATTTAATAAAGCTATAACAGGATAAAGTTTTGGAAAAAATTTTGAAAGCCTAGCCACGCCCCTTCTGGTACCTCCCATACAAATCTACCTTTCCGCCCACTATAGAGATGGAGAAATAATATCAATAAATTAAACGTGATCGTACCCAAATTCTATTTTTAGTAAAGCTATAACAGGATAAAGTTTTGGAGAAAAAATTGGAAATCTATTCACGCCCCATCTGGTACCTCCCATACATATCTGGTACCGCCTACTTTAGAAATCGATTAATTTTATTAAAAGACCTAACGCGATCGTGCCCAAATTCTGTATTTGGTAATGTTTAAGCAGGATAAAGTTTTGGAGAAAAATCTGGAAGTCTAGACACGCCCCTTCTGGTACCTCCCATACAAATGTACCGCTCCGCCCACTTTAGAAATAGGGTAATAATATCAATACACTCGACACGATCGTGCCCAAATTCTGTATTTTGTTATGTTATAACAGGACAAAGTTTTGGAGAAAAAATCTGGAAGTCTAGCGACGCCCCTTATGGTACCTCCCATACAAATGTACCTTTCCGCCAACTTTAGGGATGTACTAATAATACCAGTACACCCAAGGTAATCGTGCCCAAATTCTGTAATTAGTAAAGCTATAACAGAATAAAGTAATGGAGAATAAATCTGGAAGCCTAACCACACCCCTTCTCGTACCTCCTACACAAATGTGCCACTCCGCCCACTTTAGAAATCGAGTAATAATATCAATATAATACAAAATTATTTGTTTTACTGAGGGTAAGGGTAAATGTAAGTTAGGTTGCCCGACTGAAACTTTCTAACAGGTTTTAATTACAAATCGGTTAATTTCAATAACTCAAGACTTAAACAATATCTTATATTGGGTGATGGTATTTATCAGTCAGTTCAACTGACTGAAATTTCTGTACTGGTTTCTCCAAAACTTTGTCCTGTTATAACATAACAAAATACAGAATTTGGGCACGATCGTGTCGAGTGTATTGATATTATTACCTTATTTCTAAAGTGGGCGTATTGGTACATTTGTATGGGAGGTACCAAATACAAATACAGAATTTGGTCACGATCGCGTTAGGTCTTTTAATAATATTAATCGATTTCTAAAGTGGGCGGTACCAGATGTGTATGGGAGGTACCAGATGGTGCGATGATAGACTTCCAATTTTTTCTCCAAAACTTTATCCTGTTATAGCTTTACTAAAAAGAGAATTTGGTTCCGATCACGTTTAATTTATTATACCATCACCCGTAGGGATGAAGGTATATATCATTTGATACGACCCAAAAGTGTAACACATAGAAGGAGTCACTTTAGACCCTAGGTTTCTTTGAACCAAATTCGATTCATGACTTTTTAAGTCGTTTGAGCCATGTCCGTCTGTCTGTCTGTCTGTCCGGTGGCTGTCCGGCTGGTTCGCACGATAACTTTCGAAAGACGCAACCAAATGTTTTGAAATTTTCCACGAGTTATTATTTTCTCAAAACTACTTACGGTATTGCAAATGGGCTACATGGCACCGCCCCTTCTGGTACCTCCCATACAAATACATCATTCCGCCCACTTTAGAAATCGAGTAATAATATCAATACACCCTACGGGATCGTCCCCAAATTCTGTATTTAGTAAAGCTATAACAGGGTAAAGTTTTGGAAAAAATTTTGAAAGCCTAGCCACGCCCCTTCTGGTACCTCCCATACAAATCTACCTTTCCGCCCACTATAGAGATGGAGAAATAATATCAATAAATTAAACGTGATCGTACCCAAATTCTATTTTGAGTAAAGCTATAACAAGATAAAGTTTTAGAGAAAAAAATTGGAAGTCAATTCACGCCCCATCTGGTACCTCCCATACACATCTGGTACCGCCCACTTTAGAAATCGATTAATATTATTAAAAGACCTAACGCGATCGTGCCCAAATTCTGTATTTGGTAAAGTTTAAGCAGGATAAAGTTTTGGAGAAAAAATATGGAAGTCTAGACACGCCCTTCTGGTACCTCCCATACAAATGTACCACTCCGCCCACTTTAGAAATAGGGTAATAATATCAATACACTCGACACGATCGTGCCCAAATTCTGTATTTTGTTATATTATAACAGGACAAAGTTTTGGAGAAAAAATTGGAAGTCTAGACACGCCCCTTATGGTACCTCCCATACAAATGTACCTTTCCGCCCACTTTTGGGATGTAGTAATAATATCAGTACACCCAACGCAATCGTGCGCAAATTCTGTATTTAGTAAAGCTATAACAGGATAAAGTTATGGAGAATAAATCTGGAGTCTAAACACACCCCTTCACGTACCTCCCATATAAATGTACCACTCCGTCCAATTTCGAAATCGAGTAATAATATCAATAAAATAGAAAATTATTTGTTTTACTGAGGGTAAGGGTAAATGTAAGTCGGGTTGCCCGACTGAAACTTTCTAACTGGTTTTAATTACAAATCGATTATTTTCAATAACTCAAGACTTAAACAATATATTATATTGGGTGATGGTATTTATCAGTCAGTTTAACTGACTGAAATTTCTGTACTGGTTTTTTTAAACTGTTTAACTAAATAATGATTCTTGTCTCTTAATATTGACGATCTTTTATTTCTGCATCATATTGATTCTTCTTAATAGCATCTTTTTAAAGACTTTGCAAGGGCCAAAAATAAAATTTTAGTCGTGCAAGATAGATGATGTTGTGTTAACTAGGGCGTATGCAAAATATGAAAATTCCATTGTTGAAAACTTACAAACAACACATTTTTCACATCCTTATAGATAATATCTCAGGACAATATTTGATATTAAAGGGGATAAGCGCATAACTAACTGCCATATTTTTAACAAAAAAAAACACAGATATCCACATTTTTTGTTAATAATTACTTCCCCAATTCATAACAGTTGTTATTATATTAATGGTTCACCCAATTTGTGCTCCTGTAAAGATTGTGGCTTGGAAATGATCTTTTATTTTGCAATTTATCGATATTCGAAAATAACACTTAAAAATCTTACGTCAGAAAAGAAATATTCACGTCTTTTAAACTCAAGAGAAAATTTATGAATCACAAATTTCGGAATTTTTCTTCAATGAAATCTTAAAAAAAAACAAGTTACTTGATAAATTAAAATTTTTATTTCTAGAA
Source organism: Muscina levida (assembly GCA_964034835.1). Classification (NCBI taxonomy): domain Eukaryota; kingdom Metazoa; phylum Arthropoda; class Insecta; order Diptera; family Muscidae; genus Muscina; species Muscina levida. The sequence continues at coordinate 182,887 of CAXIUB010000333.1, read as the reverse complement.
AGTAGGTTTTTAACAGCGCCATGTTACAAGCAGGATACAGTTTTGGAGAAAAACTGTAGAGATCGATTAATATTATTAATAGACCTAACGCGATCGTGCCCAAATTCTGTATTTAGTAAAGCTCAAGCAGGATAAAGTTTTTGTGAAAAATCTGGAAGTCTAGCCGCACCCCTTCTGGTACCTCCCACACAAATGTACCACTCTGTCCAGTTTGGAGATGAAGTAATAAAATCAATACACTCGACACGATCGTGCTCAAGTTCTGTATTTTGTTAAGCTATAACAGGATAAAGTTTTAGAGAAAAATATTGGAAGTCTAGCAGCACCCCTTCTGGTGGTACCTCCCATACAAATGTACCACACCACCCACTTTAGAAATCAAGTAATAATGTCAATATAATAAAAAAAAATTATGGTTTTCTGAGGGTGAGGGTATATGTATGTCGGTTTTCCCGACTGAAATCTTCTCACTGGTTTGTTTACATTCCTTTATAATCTTTAATACCGAACCATTTTTCATATCTATAAGGCAAAAGTCTGATCAAATCGCGATACTTTTGGCAATAAAAGTACTTTTCTTTTACTTGTTTAAATTTGTTTCTACATTCCATATTTATGAAAAAGCCCCTTAGAATTCGCTTTCAGGGCGGAAACTTAAAAAAACATTCCCCACATGATACTGATGCGCTCAAATAAATGTTGTAACCCTAATGTAAATGTAATAAAAAGTTAAAAAATGTATAAGTTGTTTAAAAATTTCATTAGATAAAGTGATATTAATTTGATTATCATCCGAATTAAATCGTCCACTAATTGCGGCAGGTATTTCATAATTACTGTATGTGAAAATCGGTACAATCGCTACGCTCAAACGCAAAAATCACATCTAAAGCGGATTTTTTAAAAATTCGCTACTACTTTAAAATAGTGATTTTTGGAAGTCATAAATCATTACAAGTAGCAAGAAAGTCACCAAGTTGGCATCTCTGATTCTCAATGTTTTGTTCTTTATTGATTTCCAATTTTCCACGATTATTTCGTCTTCCACCGAATTTCGGAATAAAGACATTTTAAGTTTTTCAACGTCGAATTTTTCTGCTACGTCCGCGTAGTGGATAAAATAGTTAGAATTCATCTCCATTAGCATCACGACCAATACAAGATGGTGGTCAGGTCCAATGACTGCACTTCGTTTTACTATCACATCGCATAGATTATGTTTCCATTTGTTATTAATGCATATGTGGTCTTTTTGACCACTAATAGCACTATAAGTACGTCAAAATGACACAGAAAAACACCGAGACAGCCCAACTTAATTTGTGGCCGTAGAACCCAGTGGTATACTCCGTTTTAAAATCAAGAGATATTTCCAAATCAAGAGATATTCCCCTACGATAGTAACATAACAAAACAAAACGACATAAAGTAACTTCGCTACTGAATCCCCAGAAGCCTCAAAAGTAAATACCCAGAATAAAGTGGGTATTGATACCAATCAATGCGATCATCGTGACTCTCACGAACAACTCTGTATAAAAACACATCCGCCTAAAAACCTATGCTCTCCTTTATTGAAGAAAGTAGAAAAACAATTACGGCTTTATTCATACAAAATTTCTAAAGTGGATATGAAGCGTTCTCTAGCTAAAGTATTCTTTAGCTCTAAAAACCCTTTAATAAGAAATTGTATTCATAAACGTTTGTTATCAGTCCTTTAACTTAATGTGTTTCGGTGGCAACACCGACTGTTATTGGTCGTTAATGATGTATAAAACCAGTACAGAAATTTCAGTCAGTTAAACTGACTGATAAATACCATCACCCAATATAAGATATTGTTTAAGTCTTGTGTTGTTGAAATGAACCGATTTGTAATTAAAACCAGTTAGAAAGTTTCAGTCGGGCAACCCGACTTACATTTACCCTTACCCTCATAAATAATTTCTATTATATTGATATTATTACTCGATTTCGATTTGATATTATTACCTTATTTCTAAAGTGGGCGGAGTGGTACATTTGTATGGGAGGTACCAGAAGGGGCGTGTCTAGACTTCCAGATTTTTTCTCCAAAACTTTATCCTGCTTAAACTTTACCAAATACAGAATTTGGGCACGATCGCGTTAGTTCTTTTAATAATATTAATTGATTTCTAAAGTGGGCGGTACCAGATGTGTATGGGCGGTACCAGATGGGTCGTGGATAGACTTCCAATTTTTTTCTCCAAAACTTTATCCTGCTATAGCTTTACTAAAAAGAGAATTTGGTTCCGATTATGTTTAATTTATTGATATTATTTCACCATCTTTATAGTGGTCGGAAAGGTAGATTTGTATGGGAGGTACCAGAAGGGGCGTGGCTAGGCTTTCAAAATTTTTTCCAAAACTTTATCCTGTTATAGCTTTACTAAGTACAGAATTTGGGGACGATCCCGTAGGTTGTATTGATATTATTACTCGATTTCTAAAGTGGGCGGAATGATGTATTTGTATGGGAGGTACCAGAAGGGGCGTGGCCATGTAGCCCATTTGCAATACCGTAAGTAGTTTTGAGAAAATAATAACTCGTGGAAAATTTCAAAACGTTTGGTTGCGTCTTTCGAAAGTTATCGTGCGAACCAGCCGGAAAGCCACCAGACAGACAGACAGACAGACGGACATGGCTCAAACGACTTCAAAAGTCATGAATCGAGTTTGGTTCAAAGAAACCTAGGGTCTAAAGTGGCTCCTTCTATGTGTTACACTTTTAGGTCGTATCAAATGATATATACCCTCATCCCTAAGGGTGATGGTATAAAAAAGCTTTATAATCGGATAGCAAACATGTATTTCCGCTTATAATAACTATGAACATTATTGTAGCTCAATTTTTCATTGACTACGATTCTCTTGATGATAAGAAAGACGTTAAAGTAAAAATTATATTAAAAAATGTGATTTTATATTATATATTATACTAGTGGGCCCGGCTATGCTTCGCTATTGCATATTAACTTGTAATATATTTCACATTTCGTACTATCCTAAATGCTATATAAACGCTAATCTTTATATTTGTAGGTCTATAAAGTACTTTGAAGACGTTACTTAAGCTCGCCAACAATATGTTGAGTTTATTACCCTATGTAACTAATTTCAAGTAACTCCTTAACATGGAAGTTAACCAATTAAGTTTTATTGTTTTAAAATCTAAATATCATAGCCTCTATAACGATAGTCATATCTATAGTGCCGACATGTAGATTAACTTTGTTTTGTATGTGGGGCAAAGCCCCACTTCTTTTACAAATAGGAAACAGACATTCCGCTAAAAATCAAAACTAAATTGTTATTTTTACCTGTAGTAGCGGTAACCGTCTGTATATCTCTTAAGGCGTAAAAACACTTTTATCATGGCTTCTCCGCTTATTGACCGCAAGTGAAAATTTCGGTTGAAGATTCATGCCTTTAGACATACAACCACCTTTGCCATGTCTTCTTCTCCCACGGATCAAGAATAATCCCGAATACTATCTTTGTATTTGATAATTTGAGATAATTCCGTCACCAAACGTTTGGTTTAACAATGTGATGTTCTCACGCGCTGTATGGCTTGTTACGCCGTCGTGTTGGAACCATTCGTCCTTCAAATAATGTGCAATGACATGATAAATAAAAAAAATCAATTGATCGCCCACTTGCTCTAGTTCTTCTATCAGTTGGATTTTATATGAATCTGGGCCAAGATCTTTCCTCAGCATTTGCCGAGACCAAGTTGCTAAGAAAGACGTCGGTTCGATAAATTCGTGTCCCCTGTCACACTAACGTCTACAGCGTCGATGGCTTCTATTAGCTGCTCAGATGGATCATTATATGCACCCTCAACTTCACAAAGGGCTCCATAAGTTTGGCGAACAGAACGCGCATTTTGAAAATAAATTTGTAAACGTTGTTCTTGTTTAGTTTTTGCATGGTGATTTTGCAAAGTATACTAAAAGAAAGTCTATCACACTTCATTAGTATGACAGCTAGATTTACACTTATAACTATCAGAAGTTCTATATGTCAAGAAAAATACCCCATGCATAGGTTATTTACAATTGTTTGCTAATGTTACCTCTGATATACTATTAAAATTTAACCATTGTAGTATAACTACAATGAATATTGCTTAATTTTTCTATCTATATGATTTATTACCGATTCGCTCTCCTGAAAAGTAATTGAAAAATACATACCTGTAAAGTAAATTAAAAAAATAACTATTTTAGTCTGCGCATCCTCAACTGCCTACACCGGACCATTATTTGATACAGTTAAAAAGTTAACTATTGAAGTGCGTGGGCAGCGCCTCGGCACTTTTAACATATTTAGTTCGAAATAGCCTGATCATTAGGGCGAATCAATTAGTTCGCGTCAAAAAAAAAACGTGTTAATCGTATACCAGTATTGGAATGTACGAAGAATTCTTAGAAAATTTCACTAAGAAACTATATGTTTCTTAATGTTTACCTATTATTCCGATGTTTGGAGACCAAGACGAAAAGAATAGTATATTTTTGATTTTTTTATTGGGATCCCGCCCAATATTCTAAAACATGATTTTTAAAAACTTAATTTCTGTATGCCAACTCTCAGAGGCCATTTGCTTCTGTAATACCATTTAGTTTGTTGGGAAGTCAGTTTTACGCAGAAGGTCTCAAAAAATATATATCTGAAGTTTTCGGTTTGTGCTCATTTAAAAACAAAAAAAATCTCTATCTGAAATCTTCATGCTTCCCACCACAAGCTAGGAATTTATTTTAGACACAAAGTTTACTGTTGAAATTTTCTTAAAATTCATCGTAGATTCCGATGTTGGTTACGATTTTTGCGAATAAAAAATTGGCCCACCTTATTGTTCATATCTCTAGGCTGTGGAATTTTGACAGTTATAACTGTTTGTTTTAAAAATGGTGTAGAGCAGCCCATTTCTACCCTTACTGTAGTTCATACAGCAACAACAACATATGTAACAAATGTCATCTTCATACCTCTGATAGTTCATGAGATATAGCCCTTTTAATTTTCAAGTTGAATCACAACCAAATATAGCCTGGGACTATCAACAGGTCAACAGTACCACTTGGTAAAATTTTCGTATCAATCGATCTATTAGAAAAGCCGTTAGAGCGATTTTTGAAAAGAGGGAGTGGCACCGCCCACTTCCATCCTGGCTGTAATTAATACTGCTCCAACAAAATATATACCAAATCTCATCTTCATACCTCTGATAGTTCATAAGATATAGCCCTATCGATTTTCAAGTTGTATGGGCGGTGCCACGCCCCTTTATCCAATTACAACCAAATGTAGTCAAGAACTATCTACAGGTCAACAGTACCTTATGGTAAAATTTTTGTATCAATCGATCTATTAGAAAAGCCGTTAGAGCGATTTTTGAAAAGGGGGCACCGCCCACTTCCATCCTGGCTGTAATTTATACTGCTCCAACAACATATATACCAAATCTCATCTTCATACCTCTGATACTTCATGAAATATAGCCTTTTTAATTTTCAAGTTGTATGGGCGGTGCCACGCTCCTTTATCCAATTACAACCAAATGTAGTCAGGAACTATCTACAGGTCAACAGTACCTCATGGTAAAATTTTTGTATCAATCGGTCTATTAGAAAAGCCGTCTGAGCGATATTTGAAAAAAGGGGCGTGGCGCCACCCACTTTTTGAAAAAATAAAACCTTTTAAACCACCCGAAGCTATAGCAAACAAAACAAAAAACCAGTACAGAAATTTCAGTCAGTTAAACTGACTGATAAATACCATCACCCAATATAAGATATTGTTTAAGTCTTGAGTTATTGAAATTAACCGATTTGTAATTAAAACCAGTTAGAAAGTTTTAGTCGGGCAACCCAACTTACATTTACCCTTACCCTCAGTAATACGCATAATTTTCTGTTATATTGATATTATAACTCGATTTCTAAAGTGGGCGGAGGGGTACATTTGTATGGGAGGTACCAGAAGGGGCGTGTCTAGACTTCCAATTTTTTCTCCAAAACTTTATCCTGCTTAAACTTAACCAAATACAGAATTTGGGCACTATCGCGTTAGGTCTTTTAATAATATTAATCGATTTCCAAAGTGGGCGGTACCAGATGTGTATGGGAGGTACCAGATGGGGCGTGAATAGACTTCCAATTTTGTTCTCCAAAATTTTATCCTGTTATAGCTTTACTAAAAATAGAATTTGGGTACGATCACGTTTAATTTATTGATATAATTTCTCCATCTCTATAGTGGGCGGAAAGGTAGATTTGTATGGGAGGTACCAGAAGGGGCGTGGCTAGACTTTCAAAATTTTTTCCAAAACTTTATCCTGTTATAGCTTTACTAAATACAGAATTTGGGGACGATCCCGTAGGGTGTATTGATATTATTACTCGATTTCTAAAGTGGGCGGACTGATGTATTTGTATGGGAGGTACCAGAAGGGGCGGGGCCATGTAGCCCATTTGCAATACCGTAAGTAGTTTTCAGAAATTTATAACTCGTGCAAAATTTCAAAACATTTGGTTGCGTCTTTCGAAAGTTATCGTGCGAACCAGCCGGAGAGCCACTAGACAGACAGACAGACAGACATGGCTCAAACGACTTAAAAAGTCATGAATAGAATTTGGTTCAAAGAAACCTAGGGTCTAAAGTCACTCCTTCTATGTGTTACACTTTTGGGTCGTATCAAATGATATATACCCTCATCCCTAAGGGTGACGGTATAAAAAAATTTTGAAAATCAATTCATCAATTCATTTTTATATATAAGATTATTAAAATCGGATACCGATTACATTGTTTCCTTTTTTGATTGTTTATACATCACGAATATTATTTCATTATTTACAAATTATTTTTGAAGAATTTTGGAGAAATATTTTTCAAAATGGAATTCATGAATGAAAAGTGTCTATTTAGATACTTTTGTTTGTTCGTAATGATTAAGAAGAAAAATTCCTAAACAATGAATACATGCAACAATTCTTTCCAATAAATAAACTCTAAATAAAGATCTCAGATTCATAAATATACAGTCAATTATACAAACGTCAAGTTATAGCACGCTTAAAGTAGAGACAACCCTACTTTAACTTATTGCAGATGTAAATCGTTTATGAATATTGTTTTCTCGAAATTTGCTTAAAAATGGTTTATAAACCTCTTATAAATTTTTATGAATAAGGCCATAAGTCTCTTCAAAACAACGCTTAACTTAAGCTTTCCATTCTCATGTTTGAATGTTAACGGTAATATTAAACCAGTACAGAAATTTCAGTCAGTTTAACTGACTGATAAATACCATCACCCAATATAAGATATTGTTTAAGTCTTGAGTTATTGAAATTAACCGATTTGTAATTAAAACCAGTTAGAAAGATTCAGTCGGGCAACCCGCCTTACATTTACCCTTACCCTCAGTAAAACAAATAATTTTATATTTTATTGATATTATTACTCGATTTCGAAATTGGGCGGAGGAGTGGTACAATTATATGGGAGGTACGTGAAGGGGTGTGTTTAGGCTCCAGATTTATTCTCCATAACTTTATCCTGTTATAGCTTTACTAAATACAGAATTTGCGCACGATTGCGTTGGGTGTACTGATATTATTACTACATCCCAAAAGTGGGCGGAAAGGTACATTTGTATGGGAGGTACCAGAAGGGGCGTGTCTAGACTTCCAATTTTTTCTCCAAAACTTTGTCCTGTTATAATATAACAAAATACAGAATTTGGGCACGATCGTGTCGAGTGTATTGATATTATTACTCTATTTCTAAAGTGGGCGGAGTGGTACATTTGTATGGGAGGTACCAGAAGGGGCGTGTCTAGACTTCCAGATTTTTTCTCCAAAACTTTATCCTGCTTAAACTTTACCAAATACAGAATTTGGGCACGATCGCGTTAGGTCTTTTAATAATATTAATCGATTTCTAAAGTGGGCGGTACCAGATGTGTATGGGAGGTACCAGAAGGGGCGTGAATAGACTTCCAATTTTTTTCTCTAAAACTTTATCTTGTTATAGCTTTACTCAAAATAGAATTTGGGTACGATCACGTTTAATTTATTGATATTATTTCTCCATCTCTATAGTGGGCGGAAAGGTAGATTTGTATGGGAGGTACCAGAAGGGGCGTGGCTAGGCTTTCAAAATTTTTTCCAAAACTTTATCCTGTTATAGCTTTACTAAATACAGAATTTGGGGACGATTCCGTAGGGTGTATTGATATTATTACTCGATTTCTAAAGTGGGCGGAATGATGTATTTGTATGGGAGGTACCAGAAGGGGCGGGGCCATGTAGCCCATTTGCAATACCGTAAGTAGTTTTGAGAAAATAATAACTCGTGCAAAATTTCGAAACATTTGGTTGCGTCTTTCGAAAGTTATCGTGCGAACCAGCCGGACAGCCACCCGACAGACAGACAGACAGACAGACAGACAGACAGACAGACAGACAGACAGACAGACGGACATGGCTCAAACGACTTAAAAAGTCATGAATCGAATTTGGTTCAAAGAAACCTAGGGTCTAAAGTGACTCCTTCTATGTGTTACACTTTTGGGTCGTATCAAATGATATATACCTTCATCCCTACGGGTGATGGTATAAAAAGGAATTAGTGCTTGGACGTTTTCGGCTGATATATGCTTCGCATGTTAATTTTCGACATACATGGTAGATATAAGGGTTTTTATTTTTATATCATCACCCTTAGGGATGAGGGTATATATCATTTGATACGAAAAAGAAGTGTAACGCATTAAAGGAGACGAGTTAGACCCCAAGTATCTTAAGACCAAATTCGTTTCAGGACTTTTTAAGACGATTGAGCTATGTCCGTCTGTCTGGCTGGCTGTATGGCTGGTCAGCAGGATAACTCGAGTAATCCTTAACGGATCGGTATGAAAATGTACCAGTATTAAAATTTTTCAAAACGAACTTATGGGATTGTAAATGGGCTGAATAGCCACACCCCTTCTGTTACCTCCCATACAAAATTACATATTTTTTGAAAATTAATATTTCTTCCATAACTTCCAAACGGACAACTGGAGGATGTTTGAATTTGGTCAGTTTATTTATCTTGCAAAAGTAGACAAACCCTAAGAAAACCGAAACCTTTGCCACACCCCTTCTAACTTTGTTTGATAAATTAATATTTCTCCCATAACTTCTAAACCGTCACCTGGGGGGATAATAAAATTTGGTCAGTTAATTTATCTTGTAATATGAGGCAAAGGCTCAGCAACCCTAACTATTTGGCATACCCCTTCTGGTACCTCCCATATAAATATGTGGGATATTTCCCCTTTAACATACGTATCATTTTTGTATGTACACTGAATTCAGACAAATTTTGCCAAGGTAAGCGATCATTGAACGTTGATTTACGAAAAAAAATCAGACACGTTGTGCTGCCACTAATTGTACCTTCTGTACAAATAGATCAAATTTTTTATGTTTTGCTCTACATGCAAACAAAAAAATAATACATAAGTAATTTTATTTTAAAAATCCATTAATTTCAATAACTCAAGACTTAAACAAAATCTTATATTGGGTGATGGTATTTATCAGTCAGTTTACCTGACTGAAATTTCTGTACTGGTTATTTTGTAGTTTTCTCAAAAAGTTGAAATATAATGAAACTTTACTTAAAACGTATTTTAAATTATGACAAACACAAAGTGCGTTACGGACACACACAATTTTACATAGATACTTGAAGTGCCTATTTAATATTTAACGAAATTTCTAGTGTGATCAGAATATTATTTTTTGTAAAATAGTTAGTATAGTTATATAGTAGTTGAGTTTTAGATAAAAATTTGGTTTTTCGTCCCCTTACACACTTTTGAGTTTCTCAGAGGATTTGGAAAGAAGAGACTTTCCAACGATATATCGTCCCCTTAATAAAACAATAGTGTATAATTATACCATCACCCTTAGGGATGAGGGTATATATCATTTGATACGACCCAAAAGTGTAACACATAAAAGGAGTCACTAAGGCCCTAGGTTTCTTTGAACCAAATTCGATTCATGACTTTTTAAGTCGTTTGAGCCATGTCCGTCTGTCTGGCTGTCCGGCTGGTTCGCACGATAACTTTCGAAACCAAATGTTTTGAAATTTTGCACGAATTATTATTTCCTCAAAACTACTTACGGTATTGCAAATGGGCTACATGGCCCCGCCTCTTCTGGTACCTCCCATACAAATACATCATTCCGCCCACTTTAGAAATCGATTAATAATATCAATACACCCAACGGGGTCGTACCCAAATTCTGTATTTGGTAAAGTTATAACAGGATAAAGTTTTGGAAAAAAATTTTGAAAGCCTAGCCACGCCCCTTCTGGTACCTCCCATACAAATCTACCTTTCCGCTCACTATAGAGATAGAGGAATAATAGCAATAAATCAAACGTGATCGTACCCAAATTCTATTTTTAGTAAAGCTATAACAGGATAAAATTTTGAAGAAAAAAGTTTTGAAGTATATCCACACCCCATCTGGTACCTCCCATACACATCTGGTACTGCCCACTTTAGAAATCGATTAATATTATTAAAAGACCTAACGCGATCGTGCCCAATTTCTGTATTTAGTAAAGTTCAAGCAGGATAAAGTTTTGGAGAAAAAATCTGGAAGACAAGACACGCCCCTTCTGGTACCTCCCCTACAAATGTACCAATCCGCCCACTTTAGAAATATGGTAATATATTAATACCCACGACACGATCGTGCCCAAATTCTGAATTTTGTTCTGTTATAATAGGACAAAGTTTTGGAGAAAAATTTGGAAGTCTAGACACGCCCCTTATGGTACCTCCCATACAAATGTACCTTTTCGCCCACTTTAGGGATGTAGTAATAATATCAATACACCCAAAGCAATCGTGCCCAAATTCTGTATTTAGTAAAGCTATAACAGGATAATTTTATTGAGAATAAATCTGGAAGCCTAGACACACCCCTTCTGGTACCTCCCATACAAATGTACCACTCCGCCCACTTTAGAAATCGAGTAATAATATCAATATAATAGAAAATTATTTGTTTTACTGAGGGTAAGGGTATGTGTAAGTCAGGTTGCCCGACTGAAACTTTCTAACTGGTTTTAATTACAAATCGGTTAATTTCAATAACTCAAGACTTAAACAATATCTTATAATGGGTAATGGTATTTATCAATCAGTTTATCTGACTGAAATTTCTGTACTGATTTTTTTTGGGACGTTGCCTCATTTGCAGTTTGAGCAGTTATATCCTGAGGTGCAATTTCCTACGAATAATAAAAACCATACGGAAAATCACCCAATAGTAAAAATGCAATAAAGCCCTAAAATTTTCCAAACAAAACCATATTTTTCAAGCGCTATTGGTCTATTTCATGAAATAATTAAGTGCATATACCAAGCATTGAACAATACACAGACTTTCAAAATTTTAACAACTAATATAAAAATTCTGGAAAACGGGAAAAAAAATTTGTTATCGACGTAGTTTTGCAGTATTTTCATGATTTGATAATTATACCATCACCCTTAGGGATGAGGGTATATATCATTTGATACGACCCAAAAGTGTAACACATAGAAGGAGTGACTTTAGACCCTAAGTTTCTTTGAACCAAATTCGATTCATGACTTTTTAAGTCGTTTGAGCCATGTCCGTCTGTCTGTCTGTCTGTCTGGTGGCTGTCCGGCTGGTTCGCACGATAACTTTCGAAAGACGCAACCAAATGTTTTGAAATTTTGCACGAGTTATTATTTTCTCAAAACTACTTACGGTATTGCAAATGGGCTACATGGCCCCGCCCCTTCTGGTACCTCCCATACAAATACATCATTCCGTCCACTTTAGAAATCGAGTAATAATATCAATACACCCTACGGGATCGTCCCCAAATTCTGTATTTAGTAAAGCTATAACAGGATAAAATTTTGGAAAACATTTTGAAAGCCTAGCCACGCCCCTTCTTATACCTCCCATACAATTCTACCTTTCCGCCCACTATAGAGATGGAGAAATAATATCAATAAATTAAACGTGATCGTATTCAAATTCTATTTTTAGTAAAGCTATAACAGAATAAAGTTTTGGAGAAAAAAAATTGAAGTCTATTCACGCCCCATCTGGTACCTCCCATACACATCTGGTACCGCCCACTTTAGAAATCGATTAATATTATTAAAAAACCTAACGCGATCGTGCCCAAATTCTGTATTTGGGAAAGTTTAAGCAGGATAAAGTTTTGGAGAAAAAATCTGGAAGTCTAGACACGCCCCTTCTGGTACCTCCCATACAAATGTACCAATCCGCCCACTTTAGAAATAGGGTAATAATATTAATACACTCGACACGATCGTGCCCAAATTCTGTATTTTGTTATGTTATAACAGGACAAAATTTTGGAGAAAAAATTTGAAGTCTAGCGACGCCCCTTATGGTACCTCCCATACAAATGTACCTTTCCGCCCACTTTAGGGATGTAGTAATAATATCAATACACCCAACGGAATCGTGCCCAAATTCTGTATTTAGTAAAGGTATAACAGGATTAAGTAATGGAGAATAAATCTGGAAGCCTAACCACACCCCTTCTCGTACCTCCCATACAAATTTAATACTCCGCCCACTTTAGAAATCGAGTAATAATATCAATATAATAGAAAATTATTTGTTTTACTGAGGGTAAGGGTAAATGTAAGTTGGGTTGCCCGACTGAAACTTTCTAACTGGTTTTAATTACAAATCGGTTAATTTCAATAACTCAAGACATAAACAATATCTTATATTGGGTGATGGTATTTATCAGTCAGTTTAACTGACTGAAATTTCTGTACTGGTTTTGAACGATTTTAAGGTGGGGAAACTCGTTGTAAAGCTTGTATAATTGTGAAAATTATTGAGATCAAATATGTTTTACGTAAAATTTGATTGGAGAAGTTAAAGAGATAATAGTTCACGAATGCGATCAATTCCAAACCCTGATAGATAGCGATATACGATGACTTGGGCAATGCGCAATTTGACAGGTGCCCTTTGACATATTTTTCGCGAATGTGATAATTTGCTTGCTGCAATTGTTTCGAGTTTTGCGTATTGTTACACTAATTTCCGATAATGGTGTATCGTACATCACATACGCAAACGGTACAAGCATTCGGACAATTTCATATTCAATGCAATATTTATAAATTCGATAATTTGTTCAGAAAATAAGTTGAGAGCATTCATACCGCCTATTTTTTTTAAAGAGAATTTAGCTTCTCGATTTTATGGTAGAGCTATTTACACTTAAGGTTTGTGTGAGTCACAGCAAAGGGTGCTGATGATGATTGTTTGGCAACTATCAAAATAGCTACCCGCCCTGCCGGCTGTCGACATAATACATTTCAAATCTTGTAAAAACAAACTCTATTGTTATTAATTTGCCAATGGTAAAATATCTTCAACCGAACTATCAAACAATAGTCATAATTCATTAGATCAACAAAACAAAACAAGAAAAAAAGAATTTTCTTTTATTAAAAACTACTTTGTAGGGAGAGTTATTTTTTGACTAATGCCTCCTATTTGACGATCAAACCTTAGATGACGAGAAAGTCATCCATTGCTGTCCTTCAATTTCCAGCGTACTGTGGATGGTGTGGTGTTCGGTAGGCTTGCCAACGTTTAAATTTGCTCGAAAAAGATACACATTGGGACTCAACGCTTGCCGAAATCAAATTCGTACATTGTTTGCGATCATCGGAGAGATATGTCATACGACGAACCCGAACACATTGTGTTTAGGGTTGCCAGGCACCGAGTTCGAAAAGTCGGGAAAACCGAGACTTAAAAGCGGGATTTGTTATTAAGAAATATTATTTGAAAACTCATTGCAGTTTCATGCTGATAACAACGATTATTATAATGGATTAAAAAAAATTCAAACATTTCAATATTCAGATATTACTTATACATACGGGACCGGCCGTGGCATAGTGGTTAGAACACGCGACTACCATGCGAGAGATCGCAGGTTCAAACCTGGCTCCAGTCATCTTAAAAGAAAAAAATAAATAAAATTTTCTTTCATTGTCGGCTCCCCTCGAATGTTGTTTGACAGCAACTTCGCAGTATTAAGCGTCGATTCAATCGTCGTGTCTAGTAAGAGCTTCTCAAAACAGTGACGTTCGCATTCGTCGATAAATAAGTAGGTGCCGTTAGTTGTGAATCAAAAAAAAGAAAGCGTGTTAATTCACAACAACGCGAGAAGCTATCCCATACCTCATTCATGGGGTGCAAAGGGAAATTAAGTTTACTTATACATACACTATAACCTAATACTATTTTTGCCACATATACTTTGTGTTACTTTTCACCGAATTGACTAGTTTTACACCCTCGTCAGTTTTTTAAAATGACTGGAATTCCTGACAGCTTTTATCAATATGCAATCTTATGATTAGTTCAGCGTTTATAAGATCAAAAGACATTCGGTTTATATCTTTCGTGTATAAATTGTTTAAAATACTAAATACTTTTGCACAATGAGCGTTACTTATCGGTAAAGAAAATGTAAATGAGATAAATTTAAACAAATTCAAGAGATCTTTTTGGCACATTTGTTAAAAAAATGTGACCATATTTTGTCATTTGGTATATCTTTGGACAATTCTCCATAAACAGATCGAAAACTGCAGTAGACGCTGTACAACATGGCATTGTCCACTGCATCGGATATTTGTAGAACTTTGGGAATTTCTTCCAAGACTCAATAGTGAGTCTTTTAGATTAAATGCTGCAATTTGTCCAAAAATGTACATTTCTTGAAAGTCGTAATGCTTTTTCTAAATAACCAATTGCTTTTGTAAAAAAGCTGCCAACCTCACTTTCAAAAATTGTTTTATCGTCCGCTGACAGTCCTTTCATTCTAGAATTGGCTTTGCTACCATAAAACTTATCATCCATTCTACTTCTAGGCTATTCAGTAGCTTATTCATTATGCCATGTACATCAACAATAGTACACGAGTCAGATTCTAGAGTTAATATGGACGTTTAAAATTCTTGTGAAGTATTTTGTAGAAAGTATTGATAGAGCTCAGACATTCCTTCCAACACACATTCGTCGCGGATCAAAATCATATAGCGGAATATGAATTAACCGAAATTGTGCAAATGTACGCGGGTTTCCGTCAAGAAACTGATAAAAAAAATTTGATTCAACCGACGATCATCAAGGGCAATTCAAAGGAGAGAAATTTCTTATCCACCGAATTCCGATTATTCCAACTGTTAATCTATTCCAATTCCCCGTTCGATTGGTTCTTGCGAAGACAATCAATAAATCGCAAGGCCAATCGTTGGAAGGATTCATCTCAAATTTCCCTGTTTTTCGAACGGTCATATATACGTTGCCTTTTCGCGTTTTGGAAAACCGTCTTCGTTGTTTGTTTTTACTTAGGAAAAAAAATCGAAAAACATTGTTTATATTAAATTGGGGCGAGACGAAGTTCGCCGGGTCTTCTTGTAGCTTATACATACAGCAGTTTCTGTTTGGAAGTTATAAGAGAAATATAAATTTTTCAAAAGAGGTAATCTTGTATGGGAGTTACCACAGGAAGTGGGGATATTCTGCTAATTTACCATTCGCTGATATATTTGTTCAATGGTCATTAAAGGTTTACATGAGTAATCGTCCCAGACTGCTGGGGATATTGTTTAATCGTCTTAAAAAGTTCTGATACGAATTTAGTCTAAAGATACTTGGGTAGACCCCAACGTCCCCTTTAATGCGTTACATTTTTCCTCGTACCAAATGATATACCAGGGATAAAGGTATCTAAGGGTGAGGGTATAAAAATTCCCATCGTTTATGCCATTTTTTTAATTACTTCAATCTAAAATATCTCGAGGAGAGCCAGGTTTTAATTTTAGACCCGTAGTTTCTAAGGTTAGTTTTCTTAGAATTTATGATATATTTCGCAATAATTTATCTGCGTGTAGAAAGCCGGTGAAGCGCGTACCGAATACACATTTGACTATTGTAATACATTAGACTCGAAACTGTATTGATACAATTTAACTTAGATTTAATTGGAACATTCACTAAATTCACAAAATTGTGTTTTAACTGATAATTTTTAACAATTTTGATATTAAACAATTTTAAATGATATATTAGAAATAATACATATCATAGCCCAGGTGCCACCTACTTGATCCAAACTTACATTCAAAATTGTTTCATGTCCAATCTTGCATAGATTTGGAATTTGAGTAAAATCGGACAATAAATGTTAATTTTCAAAATAAATTAACCCCAGCGCCACCAACCGGCCCATTAAGACATAATATGTATTCCCATGATCAAAGAAACACACATTCTCAATTTCAGTTGAATTTCAAATCTACCACAGCACCACCTACCGAGTTCATATACACCTAATCAGGAACAAATCGAATTGAGTGTGAATGGCTTTTATAGCTATTATCGTTAAGATCTGATGACAAACATATGTACGAGCTATTTTATATATTAACATATATTTTTTTTTATTCAACTTACAAAGGTTACAAAAATTTCTAATTCATAACTTGAATATATTCCTCATATTAACATCTAGATGCAATAACAATAAAGTTCAGTACTTAAAGTATACTTAATGCCTGCGCATTTCTCCTAAGAAGGATTTGCAAATATTCCCATATCAAAGTACTAGAACACCAATTCCAACAACATTATACTGGTCTTCAGTAGCAACTTTTATCTTTAACTTCAAGTTTGAAATTAAAAGAAGGCATTGCTTTCAATTGTCATTGAAATACTTTCGTTGAAAGTGTATAATGGGCAATTTGTTCGGTAAAAGAGGATAGAATTATGTTGCAAATTGTACAAAATAACATTATTGTTGACAAACTCATTTAAACTTTATATATTAATTATTTTATTTTATTGTTTTGCCAACAGTTGCATTTCCTTTTTGAACTTTTGGCCAAAGTTGCTCCAACACTTTCGGCCAATTTTTCAGGAGTGCTTAAGTGGGATTCAAATGGGAGGGCCTATGAGTGGGCAGGCTCAAACTCTATCCTTTGTAAAATACTCTTGAGAAGTTGGCCCTCATAGACTGTGCCCTCCCTGCTATCAGTGTTAGAAGAAGCTTATTCGAGTTGCAACTCAATTGGCTCATTAACAATAAACACGCACCAAATTTAAAGTGTAAATCAAATAAATGTTGCGAAAACTTCCACTACTCGACGGTTGAGCTCAACAACAGTTTCTTACAATTAATTTACTTCCGGTCGACGAGGACGATGAGCAAATGTATCAATGGCTTCTATCCTTCCGTAGAACAAAGGAGACCGCAAGGCAAACTTCATCTTGGCCGTGTTCTCTTTTGTGTTTTTCTGTGTGTGTCTGTGGTTGTCCGCCAAAACTGCCATTTGGAAGCAAACAATGTGTAAACAAAGGGGCAAACGCAGCTAAATGAAACATGACGGTTTCTGTTTGACAAAAGTGTCAATGTGCGTGTGAACCGAGTGCAAGTGTATACTTATGCCTGTGCGAATCCTTAAGATTACTTTTTGTTGGCCATAAACTGAGGTTAAGCGAGAAATCATTAGTTTAACGTGCGGGTATGTCTGCAAACCGCAATGTAAATGCCGTCCACAATGCCAACTGCAAATATGAACAAATCGGAAGTCAGCTGTTATTGGACGTTTAATGGTCTCATTGTACACAAACGTCTCCAAATCTTATTTACACATGGGCACACACATGGTGCGCACACATACAACACATAATGTGACAGATTATAATGCTGTTGGTGTGCAAGTTTGTGCAAATACTTTAATTTGATTAAGAACTTTACATACGAACTCGAGACAATCACATTTAAATCGATGATTTATGGTCATCACGTCAACATGCACATATTGACGAGATCAGATCGAATTAGCCTGAGATTAAATGTTAACGCCAGGGGGTTTGCACAGGTGTGCAATCGATTCTTATCAATTTATACAGTTTATTATGGAACTCATTGAAACTAATTGGCGCCGTTACAAAGTCTTATTGATTAAGATTATATATTATTTATATTATATTATTATATTATATATTAAAAAAAATATGTGCATGTAAGAGCAGAGATGGTGTACCCCAGTGTATTTTTACGACTGGCACAAAAGTGTAAATGTGTAAAAGTCACAAAATTGTCTCAAAGGTATTAATTGTACTAAAATTTGTATTTCAGCTACATTTACTTATTGATAGTGAAAGGACCAAACCTTAAGTTCAACTTTAAGGCTAAACAAGTCTATGTTAAAAAAATAATTTAGAGAGCAATTTTAATAAAAGGCATAACATCATTTTCATACTAGCAGACCCGTCAGACTTCGTCCTGCTATGTTACTAACGATTTGTCCTTTACATTGGTTACGCTTTTCGCTGGACAAATATTAAATTTTTATTTTCCACAACCACTCGTGTGATCAGAATGCTCGCAAGTCTGATTTAGTGCCTCGCCTATTTCTTCCGCTCCCAAAATAGAAATTCAATGATGCCTTATTAGCTGAAGTCTACTTCATTAGGGGAGAACCACACTAAATTGCATTAACCTTACTTGATGCGTTTGATTAGGGTGCTCATTGGTTTTATTAAATGCCAACCACCTGATTCTACCATTTTTAGATAAATATTCACAACAAATTTAATTCTTAGATGACGCGTTTGGTCAAAATCGCAATTTCTCTGATTTAGACAGAGAGTAGACATACCCATGTCTACTGCCCCCAAATAGAGTTTCCAAAAATGACTTCGTATCGCACTACTTCTCTATAAAATACACATTCCCGCCAATATTATATTAGCCATTTGGTCTGGGTTATGGCACCAATTTTATCCCTTTCTTGGTGTTCTGCCCCTAAAAGCACGAATTTCGAAAAATCCCTTCAAATCGCACACCAACCCAATAAAATAAAAATGAACCCTAATTTTCGCTATTCTACGTTGTGCAGTTTGGTCTAAGTGATTGAACCAGTTTTATCCCTTTTACGGCCGTTTATTCCCTAAATGTTATAAATTGGAAAAAACCCTAAGCTCGATGAAATAGATATTCACTAACATTTTCGCGATTCTATCTTGTGCAGTTTTGTCTTAGTTATGATACTAGATTTTTTTTTGTTTTTAGGTCCTTTTGTCGCCATAAAGTACGAATTTCGAATTCCGTTTGGTTGATGGTACCAGTTTTATCCCTTTTTGAATCTTTTTAGTTCTACAAGTACGAATTTCGGCAAATCCCTTTATCTAGCTCTCTAATTCTATACTAAGCAAGCCCGTACCTAGTTTCGCGATTGTAGTTTTAACCGTTTGGTCCTGGTCATGATACCAGTTTTCTCTATTTTGGATCCTTAGGTCCTAAAAGAACAAATTTACAAAAACCCCTTCATGCAGGTCTCCCAGTTCATAGAAAGCAAGCCCAGATAGATTTTCGCGATTCTACCTTTAGCCGTTTTATCTTGGTGATGGTATCAGTTTTATACCTTTTTGGGCCTTTTCAGCCCTAAAAGTACGAATTTTGAAAAAAAAAAATTGCATCGCCTTATTACTCTACAAAATAAATATTCCCTCAGATTTTCGCGTTTATACCTTTAGCTGTTTTGTTTTCAGTTTTATCCCCTTTTCGGGCTGTTTATCCTTCAAAGAACAAAATCAGAGCGTTATAAAAAAATATTGTATATTTACTTTTAATCAGAGACCGTAACTGTTATAACTTTTATTTATAAAAGTCCCTCTGTAAGAGTTATTTTCTGATTTTTATTTTATCTCTCCGAACATAAGACTTATTTTTGATTTATATTTTAAAAGTCCCAAAAAAACAATTATTTCTGATTTATATTTTATCGCTCAGAAATAAGAGTTATTTTTGATTTCTGTTTTAAAAGTCCCACAATAATAATTATTGAAGACTTTTTGAAATAGAAATCAAAAATAAAAATCATTCAATGAGTTTTTCAAATCAAAATCGAAAATAAAAATCAGCCTGAGACTTATATTTTTTCTGATGAAATATAAAACTCACTTGAAGACTTTTAATTTTTATTTGTTCAAATAAAAGTCTCTTGGTTCAATCGATATGCAAACAATATTTATATTCTGGCCAAAATAATTACAATTGTGGGACGTTCGGACCTTATTTAACTCATAGCTACACAATGCAACGAAAAAACGATGGTTTTTACCATCACCCTTAGGGATGAAGGTATATGTATATCATTTGTTACAAATAAAAGTTTAACGCATTAAAGGAAACGTGTTAGACCCCAAGTATCTTAAGATCAAATTGTTTCAGGCCTTCTTAAGACCATTGAGCCATGTCCGTCTGTTTGGCTAGCTGGATGGGTCGTGGGCAGAATAACTCGAGTAAACTTTAACTGATCATTATGAAAATGTGCCAGCATTTTTAAGTTAAGTAGACAAACCCATAGATGACCGAATCATTTTACACACTCCTTCTTGTACCTCCCATATGAATGACCAAATTTGTTCCTTAGTTCTACAGGCATATTTGTTCTGTTATTAGAGTGAATTGCGTCAAATTTTGGACAAGGTAGTTGAATAATGGTTGAATATAAACCTATTTTGAATTTTTCTGTGTATTTGGAAAGGAGAGACTATGGCCTTTCCAAATATATATATATGTATGTAACTTTTGTTTTTTTTTTTAATTTTGAAGAAGTTTTTAGCCAAAACTTTTTTGCATTATCCTAATGTTTATTATATTGTTCAGAAAGTGCACACTGTCATGATTAAAACGCATACTTGTTTATAAAAATCGGTTAACAAATCGTTAAGTTATTCATAATTTTCAAGGAATCTGGGGGATAATTACATTTGGTCGGAGAATAAATGCGATCTAACCCAAAAAAATGTAAAAAAGATCCCTTAGGCGTTAAAAATAAATGTCAAAAATGGATTCCTTGACCCCAAAAACAGTAAGATACCTGTGATATCATTTAAGATTTTTGTTTAAATTAACAAGAATCAGATTCAAAATGACCCAATGCCCAGAAATAGTTAATTTCTATACATGAAGACTTTTTGAAAGTATATTTAGCTCACTAGCAATTTCTTCACTTGACTGCAACTACACCACCGATTTGTTTTATATATAAAATCCCTTCTATAAATTAACAAACACAATCGGACGGACAATCGGATGGAAACTGTATGTGCATGGATATAGCTTCTTATAACGTAATGTACTAAGTATGTTTGTATTAAAGCGTTGTTTTGGAACAAAAGACAATATTATGCAATACAAATGATTCTTGGTTGAATAAAGAATCAGCTTCAAAGGACAAGAGTTCTATAAAGATTTCTACAGTACCTCTGAGCATCCCAATGAAGCTATGATGCTCTTGTGAAACGATCCTTTGGGATTAACGCGAATAACGTCTTCAAGCTGAAATACCGGCAAATACTTAGGATTGATGAAGCATGCATTTGGTTACATTTGCGAACTTGTAAAACGGTGTTGCGTGAGATGGTACACACCTGCCAATTAGATAATTTTTTTTCGAGGTTAAACAATTTTCCACCCTTTTTTGCCATGTTTAACTCACAGTTCGCGAACTATAAGTGAACCCTTAGTCCAATTATTTTTAGCTAAACTTGCTCGTCTCGTTGAGCTGATCAAAATCATATATACATTTCTTTTATTACAAAAAACAATAATGACGATATCAGCAAAAGACTTTTATTTCAGGCCTGAAGAAATAAAAATCATTAGGTGAGTTTTAAATTTTGTTTTGAAAAATATAAGTCTTTGATTGATTTTTATTTTTCGTTTGGCAAAATAAAACTCACTTCGTAATTTTTATTTCAAAAAGTTTTCAATAACTCTTATTCAAAGACTCAAAAAATTAAAATCAACAATAACTCTTATTTATTGAGGGATAGAATATAATTAAAAAATAACTCTTATTTGATGAGCGATATAATAAAAATCAAAAATAAGTGTTATTTGGGACTTTAATAATAAAAATCACAAAATAAAAGTTTATTGCGAAATTCTACAGAGGGAGTAATAACCAATGTATTGGTGTATTTAAAATAATTTTAGCACATTTCCTTCACATTGATTTTTTTAGTTGTAAAATCGATCAATAACAGTTATTTTCGGTCCCTGGTGTAAATTGAAAACTTTAAACGCGTTTATCTCGGAATCGATTTTTTTGAGTTATGCCGGTCTTGCAGGAAATAAGCGATATGGGTATTTCAACAGAAATGATAGCTATGATCGAAAAATCAAAAGTTGACAAATTTTTTTTCTGACTTGTATTAGAAAATACAGAAACCTAAATTTTATTTAATTAAAATGTCCAAAGCTTATCTTAGTTTCCGTTTTTTAAATAATTTGCTTTTTCGCATAACGTACACTGAAGGAAAAAATTCCTTGCTCCCAAACGAAAAATTAGACAAATTAACTTCGTTTGAAGTTTTCATTTGCCACAAAACAAAACTTGTTTACCACAAGTAGTTGTGTCTATTGTGGGAATGAAATAATCGTTTATCGCAAACTCAATATACGTTTGTAACAAACGAAGAACGACTACGGCAAACTATTATTTCGTTAGTCGTAAACGAAAAACTCTTTTGAGGCAAAATAAAATTTCTTTTGCTACAAATGAAAAGAACGTAGACAAGAACTTTTATTTCGTTAGTCGCAAATGGAAAAATCGTTTGTAGCAAAAGCAATTGTGTTTGCCGCAAAATAAATCCACGTTTGCCACAAATGAAAAACGGGTAGAAACAAAAGTTTATTTCGTTTGCCGCAAAAACAATTGTATTTGCCGTAAAATAACCCACTTTTACCACAAAATAAATCCTCGGTAAACGCCATTTGCCCAATCGGGATTTTTGCTTTACCAAAAATTAAACACCAAATTTTTTTAAATAGGATTTTCATTTAATTCTTATATTAATTAGTAATATATACATGGATTTAAAATTTAACACATACATTTAGAATTTGTTAATTTTTTGTTCACTCTGAAGTTCTCAAAAATGATTTAGTGATTCCTTTCCGAAAATATTGTGAATTCCTGAAAAAAAACCAATTTAGTAAATGAATAAAATTAACAGACATATTTTAATACCATACCTTTTAGTATACAAATTTGCATTTGTGTCCAGGTGTAGTCGAGAACGACTGTGACTGTGTTCGAATAAAATAATTCCATATTCAATAATACGATTAATTCGCTTCTGTCTTTAGGGCCTGCAATAACATAAAAGTGTGAAATTTTCATAACCATGTCTAAAATAATGAAGTTGCTCTTCAAGTTTCATTTGGTGTTCAGTTTCTTGAAAAATAAAATACTTACTCTTTATGTGTATACCCTCTATGTGCAATAGCTTATACATTGTGAAATATATTCATAATATCTTCTTGCGCAATTTCCAAATTATTATTAGCGAATTATAACACCACTGATAGTTCAAACATTTTCTTTAATTTATTATTTAACTCGTCAAAAGTGTTAGTTTTTTCACTAGATTGTCTTTTCCATTGAAATTCACTTTTAAGAACATTGTCTTTACATAAAGAAAAAAACACTGACACGACGCTCAGCAAACTGATGTTCACAATTCAACCACAAACGAAAAACTAAACACCATAACACTACACGATAGCGATCATTCTGGAACATCTCAATGATTAATACACTCTACTCACTCATTTGTCACAGCGAACGAACATTCGTTCGGGACTAACGTGGAAGACGTTTGTGCAAAATATAAAACTTTTGTTTAGGAGAGTTGAGAGAACAAAAAGCATGTTCTCTCAACTATTCTAAACATAAAAGATTTAAATTTTCCCCAAAAATCTTCTACGGTTGTCCCAAACGAATGTTCGCTTGCTGTTAGAAATAACTAACGCTCTTTGTTCTCTCAACTCTCCCAAACGAAAAATTAAACGATGTAGGAGTAAACAAATGTTCGTATACTGTAAAAAAAGCAATGTTGATGGCAACTGTTTCATTTTGCGTCGAATACTTAAACGATTGTGGTAAACGTTGAATTTTCGAAACAAAACAACTTTTTTTGCAGCAAGCGAGCAACAAATGGGTTTTTTTTTAGTGTAGAGCTAGTAGTGAGTTATTCAAAAATACAAAAATTTCAAGTTTTAAGTGCTATGATGATTGTACGTACGATCGTAACATTCGTAAGGCTGGAAATACCCATATATAGATTTTACGGAATTAAGGCAATTTTAGTAATCATTTGTGGAAAATATTAACTTCTAGTGGGCCCGGCAATGCTTCGCTATTGCATATTATCTATATATATAAAAATGGTGGCAAAAATGTTTAGTAATTCATCAATTGAGAACGGCTGGGCCGATTTTGCTGAAATTTTTTTTCATTTGTTCGTAATTGCCAGGAGCATGTTTATGTAAAAGATGTCGGGAAATTCGAAAAATCGAAAATTGCTGTTTTGTATGGAAATGTATGTGCAATTGTTACGAATAGATTTTCGAATGGAAAATTAAAAAAAATTTGGTGAAAAACTCGAAAAATTCCGGAAAATTTCGATTTTTTTTTCGACGAAATTTTGCATATTGTTGTATGATTTGATAATTTTGGACGATGTAACATTGAAAATTTTCGGTTTATTATTTCGAATGGAAAAATAGAAAAATTATCGGTGAAAAACTCGGAAAATTCCGGAAAAAAGTCGAAAGTTTTGGATTTTTTGATGATTTCAGAGGACGAAAAGGTGGAAAATTCATTGGGATGCTTGAAAAATTTCGGATTATTGTGAAATCTATATGTATAAAAATGGTGTGAAAAGTGTATGATAATTCATCAATTGCCGGCCCACTTTGCTTCAATTTTGGGAAAATCCTTCGGAAAAGTCTGGAAATTGGAAAAATCGAAAATTGTTTTTTTTGTAAGGAATTATGTGCAATTGTTAAGGAATCGCATTTCGAATGGAAAAATAGAAAATTCTTATGGAAAAACTCGGAAAATTCAGGAAAAGCGCCAAAAAATTGATATTTTTATCGACGAAATTTTGCAGTTTTCGCAAGATTTGAAGATTTTGAACTATTTCAAGGTGGAAAATTTCGGATAAATGTTGTTTGTAGAATTTAACGAGATAGTTAATAATTAGATAAAAAATATATATTGATATTCTATGCAGTATTTGGTAATTTTTTTCAAAAAATTAGTCTACGTTTGAAAAATTAAGATATCCACTTGAATTGTGGGTATTCATTTCTTAACGACTTTTTAGTTTTTTAGGGACAGTTATTTGCTTGGCTAATGCCACCTATTAGACGATCAAACATTAGATTACGTAACCGTTGTGCAATAATTATCTTTGCTATCCTTTAATTCCTTGCGTACTGTGGATGGTGTGCTGTGCGCCGCTTTTCGGGAGGCTTGCCAAAATTCAAAAGCGATTCAAATTCGTACACTGTTTGCGATCATCAGAGTCCGAACGTTCGACCAACAATCGACCGAATTTTTTAACTCGATTAATGTACCGCATAATTTACAGATGAAGGTGGGATCGATCATAATCATATTACGGAATCTAAATCAACCGAAATTGTGCAACGGTACGCGGTTGTCCGTCAAGAATCTGATAAACAATGTAATTTAACCAATAATCATCAAAAAAAAAATTCTAAGAAGAGGAAGTCCTTATCTTAAGAATCAGGTAATTCCAACTGATCATCCATTCCAATTCCCCGAAGACAATCAATAAATCGAAAGGCCAATCGTTGGAAGTATGTGGGATTAATCTCTTCCTGTTTTACGTGCGGTCAGCTGAACGTTGCCTTTTCACGTTTTGGAGAACCGGCTTCGTTGTTTGTTTTTGCGACGGAAAACTATTCGAAAAACATTGTTTATCATACCACTCTCTACGAAGTTTATCTAAAGGCATTAAATTGGGGCGAGACGAAGTTCGCCGGGTCCGCTAGTCTTATAATATATTTCACATTTCAAACTGCCGATATGTAGATCAAGTTTTTTCTATATGTAGGGCGAAAAACAACTTTTACTAATCGGTAACAGACATTCGGCTAAATATCAAAAATAAATTTTTATTTTTATGTGTTGTACTGGAATCTGCCTGTGTACTAACTAAATCTCTTTGAGGATTTTGGCATGCCTTCTCCGCCCATTGACCGCAAATGAAAATTTTGCTTGAAGATTCATGCATTTATTGCCGAGAACTGTTTGTGTACTAGGGATGCTAAACTAAACTAAAACATATATTATTACTGTTTTTTATTGTTTTTCGTAGTTTCTTAAAAATATTAAAGCATCTAACACAGTATAACATATGATTTTGGGACTCAATTCTGAGAACTGCACGGGGAAGTAGCCCCGAATATAAGAAGTTCTGCATCATTCGTTTTGACAAGTTACATGCTATAATTAATATCGGTTTGAAGTTAGTAAGTGTCGTATAGGGTAATTTGTCACGTTTTAGGCTCTTTTGTTATATTGTTATATGGTGGCGTATGATTATCATAAGTAATATTCCACGTAAATCATAAGCCACGGAGTACAAGCTTATTGAAATTTGACTTAAGAAGGAATATGAACCCTTCTGGTACCTCTCATACAAAATAACCAAACGTTTTTTTAGCCAACCAGATTTGGTAGATTGGGAACCACTTATATACTATAATATAAAACATACTATCATACCTATCAATGCAGAAAATTTCAGTTGTATGGGAGCTATGCCATATAGTGGATCTATTAAATTTAAATTAAGAGAATAAGTGGTGTATGCGTTAAAAAACTAAAGTTTAAATTTTCATTAAAATATCTCTTCATTTACTAGACCTATTAACTAAATCCCTCTAGCACAGCTGTTTGGCCCACTGTGCTATGTAGGGAAGCTTTCTATGAACAGATAAAGGGAATTGTAATTCTTTATTTTTTTAAATTTGTTTAAGCTAAATCGGTCTATTAGTTTTCGAGTTATGTCAAACAAAAAAACCTAACGCGTGACAAATTCCCCTATACGATACTTACTAACTTCAAATCGATATTAAGTTATTATGGCATGTAACTTGACAAAACGAATGATGCAGAACATCTTCATTTTGGGGCTACTTTCAAGTTTAGTTCTCAGAATTAAGTCCCAAAATAAATGATCTGAAAGATGTTGTAGTGTACAAAGTTTCATCTGATAATCTTGAACGAATCCCCGAAAAATCCCGGAATTTCGGGATTTCGCGTTTGGCATCCCTAATGTGTACCAAACTTTAAGTATTTTGCCATAAATAACACTTTGCCCTTTCTTATTCTCCAACTGATCAAGAACTTTGCTTATACTGTCTTTATATAATATACTCGTATTACCATTTCTCGAGATAATTCGGTCACCAAACGTTAGGCTTAGCAAAGTTATGGTCTCACGCGCTATGTGGAATGTTACGCCGTCGTGTTGGAACCATTTGATTTGCAATGACATGATAATTATAAATAATCAACTGATCATCCACTGGCTCTAATACTTCCACCAGTTGGATCTTATGTGGATATAGGCCAAAATCTCTCCTCAAAATTTGCAAAGACTGAGTTGCTGAAAACGACGTCGTTTCGAAAAATTTGAGTTCCCTGTCACTTTGTCCACAGCGGCGATGGTTTCTTCTGTACGTACTGTACGCGCTAGATTTGGATAAATGTTATCGAAAACAGTTATTGTTGTCCATCCATAGCATTGATCAGATGAATGATTATGTGCACCATAAACTTGACAAATTGCTCCATAAGTGTAGTGTACAAAACGTGTCATTATTGTGACAGCTAGATTTACACTTTTACCTATCTGAAGTTCTATAGGTCTAAATATACCCATATATAGATTCTTTTCAAATGTTCGTTATGCTGCCTCTGACATATGAAAATAGCTTAAATTTTTTATTTAAAGGTTTTTTTACCGATTCTCTCTCCTGAAAAGTAATTGAAAAACACATACCTGTAAAGTAAATGAAAAACTCATCACTGTTTTAGTCGGCGCAGATTCGATATGTCCTGAACTGCCTGGTGTACGGACAATTGTTTGATACAGTTAAATAGTCAAATATTGACGTGTGTGAACAGCGCCTCGGCACTATTTACCAATTTCTGGTCAAATAACCTATTCATATCTCTAGGCCAGCTATGCCCAAAGTCAATGTTCACCAACGCTGTTTTGCGTAAACAAAATATAATTTTCCCAAACATCATTAAGCATTTTAAGCAATACTGTAATTCGCTTTCTGATTTGTATGTGTATGTGTAAAAACGCAAAGCTCTTTATGTGCACATGTAAAAGTACAAAAAGCTGTTGTCGCTCGCGAGCTCAAGCGGTGGGCATAGCTGCTCTAGGCGAACTGCCGCATACTGTGTTAATTTGAGGACGATCAAACTACTACTATGGTAGTTATAACGGCTTATTTAAAAAGGGGCGTGCCAAAGCCCAGTTCCACCCTGGCTGTTTTATAATGTTCCTAGTTTTTTCATATGGCCACAGAAATATCTAATACTTATTTCTCAAAGCAGACGTTGTAGACCGCGTGTGTTGAGTTTCAAATAAATATATGAACCAGATTTTTATTTTGCTCTAAATTAAATATTTACAAAATTTAAGAACTTTCCTACATTAAAAAAATGCTGCAATGCCGTCCTTCTTGCAATGTTTTGGAATTTTATCAATTCAATTTAAACAGTAAGGAATTTGGTGTATTGCTCTGGAGGAGCATTTCACTCATCGTATAAACGCTTCTGTAATTGTGTTACTTAGCTGTTTGCATAATATAACACGTTTTTTATATTTCATACTGTTTTATCCGTCCCGGACAATTTCATCAAATTGCCGTGAATGCAACAGTCCAAATACCAAAGTGTTGCCACAGCCCGTACTTGACATGAATAAGAGAGTAAAACATGAGATGCGCCAACTTGAATGGCTGAGGCACTTAAGCAAATGTACCAAATACTTGATCTGGGCCGACGAGACCAATTCCATAAATAAAAAATGGCGAACTATCACATGCCCATGCACACACGTGAGTGCTTGTGTGAATGGGTAGAGAGCGTATGTATTATGGTGCCGGGTGCTTAGTTACTTCCTAAAGTGATAACATATTTTATGTGAGACCCATCAGAACCGGAGGCAGCGGCATCCGACGAAATTCTACGTGCAGCACAAGACAACGATGCGCGATTGCAGTCACTCTGGGGAATAAGAAATAATAGACTAAAATAAAAAAGTCCGTATCGAAGAGGAGTGTTATTTGGGAGACTTCATGGGATGAATGAGCGTCACTAATACAATTTCGTATTTACACTTTTATTTCATTTCTCTGCAAATGCAATTTCTATTCCATTCTAAGGAAGGAGTAGAATACATGGACTGAACGTTCGCACCCTTTCAAGGATAAGATGTTGAAATGAAATACGACAACAGTAAAACGGACAATATGCGAAAGAACTAAATGGCCATTTAATGATGTTAAATTGAGAGTTTATGGCCGTGTTTTGTAAGAACTTCAAACAAATGTTTTATACATTTTTAACGAAGAAAATACAATTTAGTTTAAGACTTCGCCTTTCGTATTGTACAATCAAATTACATGTGCATTCATTTGTAGAGATGTGTAGCTAGCTACTTATTTATTAATTGTATCAAAAGGTGTTATGGATTGAGCCATTGACTAAACATGAACAACGATATGCGTTCTGTTTTGATAGACACGAAATAACAAAATGCAAAAAAAACCAGATGCACCGAATAAAAAAATTTTGGATTTTTGAAACCCTTAATGTACTTGTATGCGGTGTTTGCAAAATAAACAAATACATATAATATTATATGAAAAATGTTTGACCTTCATTTCTAAAGAGGAGGTGGTTTCCATGTTGGTCTTAATCCGATGTTGCGTTTAATAATTACTACAACATGAACTATGCTATTTATTTATAAAAATGCTACTGATGACCAACTTTAGGCAGCTATAAAACAAACGGCATTGTATCGGCAGCAGCGAGTATAATTTATGTGTAAAATTTAATCAAAATCGCGGCGAATGAATTTCCAAAAGTATGTTTTTTGGGTCGATCTAACATTAACATTTTCCTATTAGAAATGAAAACATGTTTTTAAATTTTCCGGTATGAGTGGAACAGCTTAAATCAGAAGCTTAAAACTAAGTTTAAAAATTATATTATCTACACAATAATTACCCCAATTGGAGTCACCATGATGAACAAATTTGTAAAAGGTAGCCCCTTTGAGGGAGAGTATTGTCTTAGTCATTATCCTCATTTAGCAGCAGTAGATGTTTTTTTTTAAAGAAAAAACCTGCTTCAGTTCTTGATGCCGATTTCGAAAAAAAATTACGATAGCTTTCTTGAAAATATTTAAAAGAAGGTGACGTGCAATAAAGCCCTAATAAAGCCATATGGCTTTATTATCTCAGAAGGTGGAAAAAAGCCATTATGGCATTATTATTTTACTTTTGAATTTTTTTAAATAAAATGTATCTAGTATGTTTGTTT
This sequence comes from Muscina levida, assembly GCA_964034835.1. NCBI lineage: Eukaryota > Metazoa > Arthropoda > Insecta > Diptera > Muscidae > Muscina > Muscina levida. The sequence continues at coordinate 152,265 of CAXIUB010000333.1, read as the reverse complement.
TGCGCGCCCTAGTCTAGCTGCATAACCAGCCTATCTCTATCTCGGTTTCTGTTCATAAGTTCATAAACATAGTGGTGTACTAGAGAACACATTGCAGCGAGAGACAAATGCGGTGGGGGGCAGGCCCCCGCCAACAACGATTTGACCATTAATATCAACAATAAAAAATAAAAATTTTCTGATAGTTTAGCCAATTTGGTGTATCATTTGAAATACTAACACAAATTGGAAAATCCACTATGTTTATAGTGGTTGATTATTCGACCAACGGCTGGGTTCTATGCCTTATTTTTCTTTAAAGGGTCATATAGTTAAGTCTTGATTACCAGGAGGATGTCGGATCTGTTCGACAGTTTCCTTTATATGGAACCTAATCCTCGCACCCATCAGCAACATGTACTAAAGACTGATCAGAAAGATTTGGGGATCAACACACTCATTCCAACTTTGTTAATTCGAGCTAACGATCTACATCAGCAACGACTTCACGTCTACCTCATCGCAAATGTCTCAACCATCTTTAGACTTTTCAATCAAATTATCTGATAAATCGAAATGTCCATAAAACGGCAACACACTATTAGCAATAAATTTCAATTGGGTGTTGGGCAGTCAAACTTACGTGTTGGAAAAATTTCGATTCAATCTCGGTTTAATAAAAAATCAGCTTATATGTCAACTGTTATCTTACTATCCATTTTTGAAAATTAACCATTACAGCAATATATACATCTAATTGGAACATTCCCAATGAAATCAAGTTAATGGTATTATCGATTATTGGTAAATTCTATGATCCTCTGGGCTTATTGGATCAACAAATGCCAAGGCAAAGGTTTTCTGTACAGTTTGTATAAATAAAAGATCGAAGGGATGATAACACTTCCAAAAATTAAAAACCTGCATGGCATGATTTGTGTGAAGAATTTTACCATACACAAGAATATAAATTTCCGAGAAGGGTGGAGGTACTATCTGCCTAGTACGAGATTCATTCTTCTTGTGCTGTCAGCATAATTTTGGCTATATTCGTTGTGAAAATTATAGTTTTTATGCTGTCAATCTACCATGTATGTTCAAAATAACATGTAGATTCTACTCAAGGTCTCACTGTCCCAAAATTAGAGCGGTCGCTGCACTTTTGTTCGCTGCATTCTTCCCAAATGCTGTTTTATCGTGGGTACGGGAGCAGTCATCAAACTATCAAGTTATGTTTCGAAAAACGTATCAGTCAAATTCAGCCACTAACTTCTTATAAGCAATATAGCGGTACACTTCATGAAATTCCTTTTTGTATTTTTTTTTGGTAATTTATTTTCAAATTCACTACTTCAATTTTATACATATACTAGTGGGCCCGGCAATGCTTCGCTATTGCATTTTAACTTGTAACATATTTCACACTTAGGTCTACAAAGTACTTTGAAAACGGTACTTAAGCTCGATAATGATATGTTAAGTTTATCAACTTATGTACCTAATTTCAAGCGACTCCTTAACATGAAAGTTAACAAATTAAGTGTTGTTGTTTTAAATTCTAAATATCATAGGCTCTATGACAGTAGTAAAAAGTTCATCAGTCATATCTTTTACAAATCGGAAACAGACATTCCGTTAAAGATCAAAATTCAATGTAGTAGCGGTAACCGTCTGTATACTAACTATCTCTTTGGGCGTAAAAAACATTTTTGACATGCCTTCTCCGCCTATTGACCGAAAATGAAAATTTCGTTTAAAGCTTCATGCCTTTAGCCATAAAAACCTCTTTTGCCGTGTCTTCTTCTCACATGGATCAAGAATATTTCCGAATACTATCTTTGTATTGAACTCGTATTACCATTCTATTAGATAATTTGGTCACCAACGTGACCAAAGTGATGATCTCACGCGCTGTATGGCATTTTACGCCGTCGTGTTGGAACCATTTCTCCTTCAAAGTTATAAAGTTATAAAGTCATAACACACTTGCAACAATTTTTTAAATATATAGATAATTATATTGCTATATTTTAAGGAACGAAATCGGAATATTTTTTTAAACATGCTTTCACACGTATTACACATTATTTAATGGGTCTAAAGCGCCCATGCACGAATACTGCCGCAGTTCATGTCGGTGAACCCCTTGTATACGTGTGTGATTGATAGTTTCGATACACACTTATCAATCATTGTTTTATTTTGAATTTTGAAACAGTAACACCTTGGCTATTCCTTCAAAATTATGTTCCACAATGCCGAATAGGACTGGTACAATCCTACAAATTTGAGAAAAAATCGCTTTTCCATTTCTTCTTTTTACTTTTGACAACAAACATTTTCCAAATAACGTTGTTTATATATTCATAAAACAATTTTATACAATCTGACATATTTGAAATATAAAAAGTACACAAAGTTCGTCTAATTGATAGATGTTAATTTTGAAAATCAAAACTGTGTGACAAATACATTCTCCAGTTCTCTCAAATACACATATATTGCCTTTCCGGCGGCAGAACTCGTCTATGAGGCGCTTTAATAATTATGGAGTTTAAGATACCGGTTTGGCCCGAAATTATTCTGGCTCTATTCTTTCGTCAAATCTAAATTTAAAATGTTGTGTTTGGAATTACTATGACGGTTATATTTAATTTTTATATATATTTTGTATGTAAGCAAACCCTTTTTTGTCGTAAATCTCGTGTTTTTGAAAAACCGACGTCAAAAACCCGGTTAAACCGGTTATTTGAAAATCTATATTTTATAAAAATCGTCTGAGGCCCAGTAGGAAGTTCCATCATACACGACTTTATCGTTAACGCTGTCCTCAAGACAAAGTGTGAAAAATGTTTGAACTTGTCGTCAAAACACTCGGCTGACCGACAAAATACTAATGTTGTCGTGCTCCAAACACATTCAACAAAATCAAAGGAAAAAAATGTGTTGATATGATAATGGGAACAAAAAAATGGAATCTGACGTAAACAATTTTTAGTTTATTAAACGGACGAGTAAACATCAGCAATTTTGTAGTTTGAAATTTAGAATGAAGGTGAATGCCGTATAAAAGTTTATATCCTTCACTTCTCTCTTGTCAGTTGTTTTCCAAAAGTATTAACAATTCGTCATACTAATAAAAAGCTAAAATACAACTGAAAATCCATCATTTAGAAAGGCACCAATGTATATAGAAAGCCATACTAATATGGCTTAAATGACAATTTAAGACATACATAGGCATCAATGACAATCTAACCGACATTGTCACCCATCAGGTCGTGCATGATCGTGTGGGCGACATGTCGCTTGTATAGGCATCAACGAAAACTTGTATGCAAATTTCGTGAACGATTTGTATGGACGGTCCCCTAAATGTCATCAACGATTTACTACGGTCATGCACCTATCCTTGAGGATGTCTTGCAGACACTTCCTACTGGGGGGTTTCTCTACTTCTATCTCTACTTTAATTTTAAAAGTAATTTTTTACAATTCAATAGAATATTAAATTTTACTGTGAATTAAATTTATTAATATAGGTTTACTTCTAGGGTAACACAAAAACTTACTTACTTACTTAATTTCCCTTTGCACCCCATGAATGAGGTATGGGATAGCTTCTCGCGTTGTTGTGAATTAACACGCTTTCAATTTTTAGATTCTCAACTAACGGCACCTACTTGTTTATCGACGAATGCGAACGTCACTGTTTGAGAAGCTCTTACTAGACACTTAATACTGCGAAGTTGCTGTCAACAACATTCGAGTGGAGCCGACAATGAAAGAACAATTTTTTTTTTAAGATGACTGGAGCCATTTTTGAACCTGCGATCTCCCGCATGGTAGTCGCGTGTTCTAACCACTATGCCACGGCCGGTCCCAAAACGGTTTGTTTTAAAATTGCAGTATTCGAAAACGTAAACAAATTCACGATTTTAAGAATTGACTGAAGAAGCAAATACTAAAAGTATATGAGAAAACTATAAATAATGAATTTTTGTGAAATTTTATTATATCGTCTTTTCCCTTAAAAGATTTCTTATTATGTACAACTTCATTTTTAGGATTACAAATAATTCCCTAAGCGATTTAACGACGTTTTAGAAGATTTATAATTGCGATATAAACTCCTGCAACTATTCTCTTTTCTTTAATTGTTAATTTGATTTGTTGCGCGTAAATATTGAGTTGACTCTCGATCACTCACCACTGCCACTGTACACTGTGAGCTTAAATAAATACCGATTACTTATAAAATGATATTTATTTATATCTTTTGCCATTCAAGTAAACTAACAAATGAAAGTGCTCCAAAGCCTTATCCCATGATCGCATCAACCATCCTATTGTCATAACAAGTTCATGGGTATTTTGTGGGACTTTAGTTTTATTACACAACAGAAAAGTATCCTGAAACCGGAAAGAACTTGTTAAGCTCCACAAATACTATTCCCTGGACTCTACGATGGAAGCAGGGCTTTGCTGTTGCCACAGCAACTCGGTTACGAACATAACAATTGCAATTTTACAACTTGCTCCTGCCCGAACACCCAAATACACTCTGTGAGCACTATTTCTACGGCTTGTACCAAACAAAACTATGCAATACCTTAGATTACGTTTGCATGTATATGTGTTAGTTTGTATTTCGTTTTTCGATTTATTTTATTTAACTCTAAGGACAAGCAAATCATCTTTCATCAGTTCTTGGTCTTGATTGCAACGTTTTGCGTTTAGCTCAATTCTCCGCTTGTTTTGTTATTTTTTGCTAAGATGATTGTTTACAAAGGATTCGTGTTTCTTCCTTTGCCCTTGTATGCATGTGGTCAATATCCTGTTCTACCATATGCGGTACCATGAAAGGAGATGAATCGCTCTACTAGTATATTTCAGAAGCGACAGTACTACATCTCTCCTAACAGCTGCTGTGTTTCAATTTTGTGTTCTTTCGAATGTAGATTTTCTCCATCTTGTGGTAGGGTAGTAACAAGTCGATTTTATATAAAAACGACCTCCCGTTCTACAATTTATCCTTTTGTCAAAATTACCGAAAACTGTTGTCCTGTAAATATTTTAAGCATCTAAAAAAAGAGGATAAAGTCGGATAGTTGTGGTTTTTTTTTCACTAGCTGTGTGTTGTTCTATGTTCTTAAGCGGTATCGAGTATGCATTGAAATGTGTAATTTGGGATTACAATCTGCAACTGAATAATTATTTGCGTGTTAGTATCTGTTTGCTAAATGCTTAAATTTTTATATAAATGCAGATTTAAAATGCAATTCATAAGGAAGCGATTACTGCCTGAAATCTAATCCTGAAGCTGTTTAAAGATATTTGTTAATGATGGATGAGAACCATCTGTGACATGCAGTTTGATCCAGTTTCCGTATAATGAAAAGCCACCGTTTTACAAACATATATATGCGTAATTACTACTACTCATCACGTAACTTTTTCGGAAGTTATAGAGTTATTTATAGTCTTAATTTTATGTAATTTTCTACTAAATGTTCTATATCGTTACCTTAACATAAAAAAAAACTAAGTCATTATTTTTCGAAATCCGTTTTTGACTGATTTTTGTTCGGTACTTCGTAATACAACTTGTATTAAAATCTCAAATATGCATACATGCATATAATTTAACTTTAGTTACCCTTTCCCTTTACACCCCATATGGGATGGCTTCTCTATTTTTATACCATCACCCGTAGGGATGAAGGTATATATCATTTGATACGACCCAAAAGTGTAACACATAGAAGGAGTGACTTTAGACCCTAGGTTTCTTTGAACCAAATTCGATTCATGACTTTTTAAGTCGTTTGAGCCATGTCCGTCTGTCTGTCGGGTGGCTGTCCGGCTGGTTCGCACGATAACTTTCGAAAGACGCAACCAAATGTTTTGAAATTTTGCACGAGTTATTATTTTCTCAAAACTACTTACGGTATTGCAAATGGGCTACATGGCCCGGCCCCTTCTGGTACCTCCCATACAAATACATCATTCCGCCCACTTTAGAAATCGAGTAATAATATCAATACACCCTAAGGGATCGTCCCCAAATTCTGTATTTAGTAAAGCTATAACAGGATAAAGTTTTGAAAAAAAATTTTGAAAGCCTAGCCACGCCCCTTCTGGTACCTCCCATACAAATCTACCTTTCCGCCCACTATAGAGATGGAGAAATAATATCAATAAATTAAACGTGATCGTACCCAAATTCTATTTTGAGTAAAGCTATAACAAGATAAAGTTTTAGAGAAAAAAATTGGAAGTCTATTCACGCCCCATCTGGTACCTCCCATACAAATGTACCACTCCGCCCACTTTAGAAATAGGGTAATAATATCAATACACTCGACACGATCGTGCGCAAATTCGGTATTTTGTTATATTATAACAGGACAAAGTTTTGGAGAAAAAATTGGAAGTCTAGACACGCCCCTTATGGTACCTCCCATACAAATGTACCTTTCCGCCCACTTTTGGGATGTAGTAATAATATCAGTACACCCAACGCAATCGTGCGCAAATTCTGTATTTAGTAAAGCTATAACAGGATAAAGTTATGGAGAATAAATCTGGAGCCTAAACACATCCCTTCACGTACATCCCATATAAATGTACCACTCCGCCCACTTTCGAAATCGAGTAACAATATCAATAAAATAGAAAATTATTTGTTTTACTGAGGGTAAGGGTAAATGTAAGTCGGGTTGCCCGACTGAAACTTTCTAACTGGTTTTAATTACAAATCGATTATTTTCAATAACTCAAGACTTAAACAATATATTATATTGGGTGATGGTATTTATCAGTCAGTTTAACTGACTGAAATTTCTGTACTGGTTAGATTAACAACTAACATCACCTACTTGTTTATCGACGAATGCGAACGTCACTGTAGAAGCTTTTACTAGACATGCCGATTGACTCGACACTCGAAAGAAAAATGTAGATCCCACATGGTAGTCGCGTGTCCTAACCACTTTGCCACGGCCGGCCGGCATACATGCAAATGCATATTACTGTCTCACCGGCATGTTTTGAGAGCTTTTGCTTATGTATAACGGCATATTTTGGGGTTTTCAGGTTTTTTTTAATTAATTTGACATCTCTATAATTTTTCCGCAACTGGCGACGTATATCTTTTGCTAAAGAATTAATATTAATGTATTAATATCTTCTACAAAGAATATATTTTTTGAAGTATAAGTTCCCACTTTGGAGTCAAGAATTTCAATGAGCTTTACCTAGCGTTGTGTTGCTAGCAGTTCCGTCATATACTCGTTGTGGTACTTGGCTGAAATCATCACAGTACTATTTTAAAGACGTAAGGAAAGTTGTGGAATAGTGCAACAGTGAGGAGGCTGAAGCCATGCGTACTTCCAAAACGAAACAGTCAATTAGCGTTTAACTTTCAAATATGATATCGATCAAAAATTCAATCGCGATAATCATTAACATGTGAGATATATTGCCGTGAAGGCGTATACATAATATTTATTATACATTAAAAGATTAAGTACACCGTTGAATTCAGCACGACCAAGATATACAACACTGTTAGCCAAAAAACCTCATGTAATTCATTTACAGTAGAGTAATTAATCTGAATCTTGTAAATGTAATGTAAAAAATAACATTATTTAATTTTTAAATATTTGTAATGAATTTTGATTAAAAATTAAATGTATTCAGTGAGTAAAATTAATATTTAATGGACATTTTTTTTATCAGGTTTAAAGAAATGTTTTAATGTATTTCGTGCTTATCTCATTTGCATATTTTTAATTATTTTCGTGCTGTGATGGCCCTTAATAAATTATTAAACCCATATATACTTTTCATCACTATAACATTCAAATTTTAACTGACATGTTTTAGTTCTAAATTTAAATTTGAACTATAACGCCATATACTGCTTAATGGTATTACACTGAATCCAACCAGTATAGCCAAAAACTTGGAGTCATTTTTTACACAACGATCCTTCTGCTGAAAGGCAATCAAAGTTTAAAAGAGAACTTAAAAAGTGTATGTTAGCAATACAAGGAGATTTACAGAAAACTGTCAGACAAAAAAAGTTGATCTTTTTAAAACAAAGAACCACACGGATGCACTTCAAAAAACGCGCACATTTGACAATAAGAATTGATGAAGAGTAAATTTAAAATTTGATTACTTTTGTTAAATTTTGAATACTTTTAGTTATTTTATTTTTTTACTGTACTTTTTTTAATTTATGAGAAGTTCTTTTAAACTGTTTGTTTGTAAGTTTTAGTCGATCGTGTTTTATATATTAAATTTACGTTAAAGTGTATCAAATGATACATCAAATTCGGCTTACGATCAGAAAAGTTTTTTTTATTGTTTGATATTTTAGGACAAATTCAGTGTGTCACGCACTAGGATGACGCGTTTCGAACTCCATGGCGAGTTCATCTTCAGACCCCTTTGTGACGAACTGATGCACAATGGTACATCATCAGTTGTTTTTATATCAACAATTATGCCAAACATGTACATGCGAAGTAGATATCAGCCGAAAATATCCAGCACCAATTATAGTTTTGAATTTGACCGTTAATATTCAAACATGAGAAATGGAGGAAATTCTTTCTCCACGATTCCCCTCTTTTACCTCAAAGATTAAGCTTCTTCAAGGTTTTTTTGTTGGTAATTTTTCTATGTCAAAGTAAGACATTTAGTTTTAGGCCGTGCCGTGCCAGTGTATTTATACCATCACCCGTAGGGATGAAGGTATATATCATTTGATACGACCCAAAAGTGTAACACATAGAAGGAGTGACTTTAGACCCTAGGTTTCTTTGAACCAAATTCGATTCATGACTTTTTAAGTCGTTTGAGCCATGTCCGTCTGTCTGTCTGTCTGTCTGTCGGGTGGCTGTCCGGCTGGTTCGCACGATAACTTTCGAAAGACGCAACCAAATGTTTTGAAATTTTGCACGAGTTATTATTTTCTCAAAACTACTTACGGTATTGCAAATGGGCTACATGGCCCGGCCCCTTCTGGTACCTCCCATACAAATACATCATTCCGCCCACTTTAGAAATCGAGTAATAATATCAATACACCCTAAGGGATCGTCCCCAAATTCTGTATTTAGTAAAGCTATAACAGGATAAAGTTTTGAAAAAAAATTTTGAAAGCCTAGCCACGCCCCTTCTGGTACCTCCCATACAAATCTACCTTTCCGCCCACTATAGAGATGGAGAAATAATATCAATAAATTAAACGTGATCGTACCCAAATTCTATTTTGAGTAAAGCTATAACAAGATAAAGTTTTAGAGAAAAAAATTGGAAGTCTATTCACGCCCCATCTGGTACCTCCCATACAAATGTACCACTCCGCCCACTTTAGAAATAGGGTAATAATATCAATACACTCGACACGATCGTGCGCAAATTCGGTATTTTGTTATATTATAACAGGACAAAGTTTTGGAGAAAAAATTGGAAGTCTAGACACGCCCCTTATGGTACCTCCCATACAAATGTACCTTTCCGCCCACTTTTGGGATGTAGTAATAATATCAGTACACCCAACGCAATCGTGCGCAAATTCTGTATTTAGTAAAGCTATAACAGGATAAAGTTATGGAGAATAAATCTGGAGCCTAAACACATCCCTTCACGTACCTCCCATATAAATGTACCACTCCGCCCACTTTCGAAATCGAGTAACAATATCAATAAAATAGAAAATTATTTGTTTTACTGAGGGTAAGGGTAAATGTAAGTCGGGTTGCCCGACTGAAACTTTCTAACTGGTTTTAATTACAAATCGATTATTTTCAATAACTCAAGACTTAAACAATATATTATATTGGGTGATGGTATTTATCAGTCAGTTTAACTGACTGAAATTTCTGTACTGGTTTTAACTGTTTGTTTGTAAGTTTAGTAAAGTTTATTGAATGAAAAAAGTTTTTGTTTATACAATTGAATTAAAAAGAAACGGTTTTGTTGTATTTTTTAAGATCCAGTAACGTAACCCTCCTTTTTGAACTGGTTTCTTGTATCGCTTAACATGGTTTCAATTAACACGATATTTTAAGGGAACGTAACCACCGTGTTAAGCGGGGTCTAACTGTACATAATCCTAAATTCTCTGTTCATCATGACGTGATTCTTTTAAATTTTTTTGAAGTTCTAATAACGTTTTGGAAGTGCTTTATCATCACTCCTACTAATCTGCATGTACTTCAAACGTCATTGTTGAGAACTACTTCCCTTTTTTGCTGGGTACTGGTCTTCCGTTTAAAAGTTATGCGAGAAATATTATTTTTTCACAAAAATAGATTATTTTGTACCGAATTAGGGTCCGATCGATATAGTCCATATTCGTTCCTGATGTTTTAAAGAAAGAAATTGTTTCTGAAATTCTGATAGTCTACTGCAAATTATTATACTCGTACACACCTATGTATTCAATTCGCTGTTTAGTTAGTTCTAAACGACGTCTAGATGGTAATAAATTTGACAGACCAAATTTAAATATCCTGTAGTTTTCCGTTCTGATGTTATAGAAGAAGTAATATTTTACGAAAAATATGTAATTTTGTATAGGAGAATAAACAATATACAGTAATATTAGCTTAGATGCCCCTTAGCAGCACAATCCGGATAAGAGCACTTATACTCGTTATGTCTGCATTTTATTGCAGCATTTGTGTGAAATTATCTCATTTAACTGCATTTTGCTTAGCTGCAATTTCGTCCTAGCAGCCGCGATGATTGTGATTTACAATTCAATTTCCTATAGAAAAAATTGTGTTTACCAACACTTTCAAAATCGGTATCTTATAATCATATGTTATATATTTTTCGTTGATTTAATAAGTGTGATCTTTCAATTTTTAAAAAAACTAACGTTTAATAACACAAGGGAACAAGGTATTTGTTGTTTAAGAACTGAATATTGTTTTAAAGGTAATTTGGGACGCTGAATCCAAATCTGTACTTGGTTTTTTTGTATCAGCTCGACTTTTCGAGATATACCGTTATGTCCATAACTAAGGCACTTCCACTACAAATATTTAAATAACTTGAAAACGGTTCACCATATTCAATTAAAAAAAAAAACTTAAACTCGTCAACAAAATTATCTTTAATCCGTGCCTACATTGTTTTTAATTTGGCTTAGTAGTTTCAGAGATATCGTTGTAGTTTTAAAAAATAAAACAAAAAATTTACAAAAAAAAAAAAATTTTGTTTTTTAAAAATTCATAAAAAAAATTATTGCCACAAAAATCACAGTGTTTGTCTTAAAACATTTAGTTTAATATAGTGTGAATCAAATGAGCTTTATTTCATTAAAATATCTGCACAACTTTTGATTTTGTCAACAATTTACTGAGATAACTAAATTTACAAAAATCACGATTTCCATACAAAAATAACATTTATTAATATGTTTGTGAAAGTGTAACTCGAGCAAACCTTAACGGATCGTTATGAAAATTTATCAGTATTAATATTTTTCGAAACGAACTTATGGGATTGTAAATGGGCGGAATAGCCCCACCCCTTCTGGTACCTCCCATACAAAATTACCTATTTTTGGATAATTAATATATCTTCGATAGCTGCCAAACAGACTACTGGAGGATATTGTAATTTGGTCAGTTTATTTATCTTGCAAAAGTAGACAAACCCTAGAAAAACCGAAAGCGTTGCCATACCCCTTCTGGTACCTCCCATACAAATGACCGAACTCACCCCAATAGTCTTACATACATATCTTTTTTGTAAGTACACTAAATTCAGTCAAACTATGCGGAAGTTTTACGGTTATGAAAATATAAATCAGGAATGAATTTGCACTATATCGGATCACCCCTTCTGGTACCTCCCATACAAAATTACCTATTTTTGGAAAATTAATATTTCTTCCTTAACTTCCAAATTGAAACCTGCCGATTAATTAAATTTGGTCTGTTAATAAATATTGTAATAGGAGGCAAAACTAAAAATTAAACTATAAATAAATTTGCAAATTTGTCATGATTTTTAAAAATACAAAATTTTAATTTTTTTTGGGTAAAAACAAAAAATTGCGAAAAATCTGTTATCACCGAATTTAGCATAACTCATTCAATTTTCAATCGATTATTATGTACATACATGTTTTAGAAAGCTATCTTAATATGATATGCAATAAAGCTAATAAAAATAACAATTTGCCCCCAACCGATTAACTTTCAGCGTGAAGAAAATTAAAATGTGTAATTTTTTGTGTAATTTTTTTTTTTTTTTTTGAATAAAACAGCCGTTACTCAGTCATTTTTTTTTGTAATATTAAAAAATTTGATTTTTTTCAAAGGTAACAACGATATCTTTAATAAAAAAATAAAATTTTAAAATCCGGCTTATGAAAAAAAAATTATGATTTTTTGAACTATAATTTTTTGGAAAAAAGTCGAAAATACGATTAGTACCTGTAACTTAAAAATTCGAGCTGATGGAGAAAAATGGAGATTAGATTTGAAATCAGCGACCCCAAATTAGTAAAAAACAGCTATCGAATTCCAAACAACACTCAAAAAGTTCAATTTTGTTCCCTTGTGTAATTAATCTTGAGGACAATTCTGCAAAAAAGGGGTAACTGCATCAAATATAAAGGTAAAAAAACCGGATAACTGCCTCTTGTGTGCAGGTATAAGACTTGGGTTAAGTGCACATTTCGCTTAAGTGCACAAAAAGGTGGGCACTGAAATTCAGTACAGCTAAGCGATCCATATCCATTCCTGAGTCAAATTGCCACAATCGTAGATCTTACGCAAAATATGTCTGAATTCAGTGTACTTAATAAAAGATGTGCATGTAAAACCAACAGGTTGAATTCGGTTTCTTGTATAAGAGGTACCAGAAGGGATGTGGCAAAAGTACCAGAAAGGGTCGGCCGATATAGAAAATAATCATATCTTAGTCAAACTCTCAGAAGGGTATATCGTACGCAAAATATTTCTGAATTCAGTGTAAATTAAGATGGCTCTTAAAAAAAGTATTAAATCTGCTGGTCTCACCCCCTAGATATATGCGAATAACATAAAAAAACAAGAAATATATAGTTTTAGGTCAATAAAATAAAAATTTAGAGGTGGCTCAAAGCGACCAAGATTTTTTGTCTATTTTATTTTGTGAACACCATTTATCAGAATACTTGCCCATTTAAACTTTAAAAATTTTTTATGGCTGTTACCTATCCAAAATGACCAAAATCATAAAAATTGGCCTACTAATACTAAAGTTACGAATTAAAAAAGCTGCCACACCGGCCCAAAAAATAATAATAAAGCCTACAAAAATAACACATTACGACAAAATTAAATATAAGTCGATATACCTGCGAAATGGAGTTTCATTTCCGGTAAGTGCTGTTAGGTACAACAAGAATCTGGTTTTCCCAATTCCCCAAACACCCCCAAAACCACTGTTACGGTAAAAAAAACCGGTTTCACGTACATATACGCACTTTTAATTAAAATTAACCGAATTTAATTGTTAATTTTTAGTCGATCGTGTTTTTATATATTAAATTTACGTTAAAGTGTATCAAATGATACATCAAATTCGGCTTACGATCAGAAAAGTGTTTTTTTATTTTATTGTTTAAATATTTTTGGTCAAATTCAGTGTGTCACTCACTAGGTGCTGGACATTTTCGGCTGATATCTACTTCGCATGTACATGTGTGACATAATTGTAGATATATATACAGCTGATGATGTACCATTGTGTATCAGTTTGTCACAAAGGGGTCTGAAGATGAACTCGTCATGGAGTTCGAAACGCGTCATCCTAGTGAGTGACACACTGAATTTGACCAAAAATATTTTAACAATAAAATAAAAAAACACTTTTCTAACCGAATTTATGTAATATTTACACACTTTTCACTTGTTTTGTAACTTTGAAGAAGTTTGTAGTCTCTATTTTATAAGTGTGTGATTCAGAAACTGCACGCTTCTTGAGTAAAACGCTTGTTTGTTTGTAAAAATCGCTTATCTAATGGTTAAGTTATTCATGTTTTTCGAGGGACGCAACTTACATATCCTATACTATTTTGCTTTGGTGTTACTGTTATTGGTTGGTATGCAGGCATATCCTTCTCCTTCCTCTAAATTGTATTAGATTGACCCAAAACTGTCTATTTCTTTTTTTTTCTATTCGCAGATTTCTAGGGGGTGAGACTTTACATTTGAACACTTTTTTTCGCCTTACAAAAAAGACATGTATCAAAAACTATAAGGATTTTTTTGCACACATTATAGCAAAGTGTACAAACTTGACGCAATAAGACAATTTCTAGAAAATATATTGTTTGTGGTTATCTTTTAGTAGCGTGTAGGTTGTTCAATAAATATTTTGATAAATAGTTCTATTTGGATTGAAGTTGAGCTGCAACAGCATGGGCATATTAATATTACCAGAGCCAACAAGAGAATGAATTGCATACTTGCATATGAAAATGCATATTACAGTCTTACGGGCATGTTTTGGGTGTTTGTGCGTGTAAAAGCATATTTTGGGGTTTTCAGATATTTTTATAATTTTTTTTCTTTTCATATATATTTTTCGCCGTATAAGCAACACTTGTTGTTTTCATTAAGATAAAAAGACATTTTCTATAATTTTTAATGACTCGCGGAAATAACTAATATGTGAGAAAATTAGGGTGAAGGCGTACACTTACTATTAATTATACATTAAAATATAAAGTACGCTATTAAATTCTGCATGCTCGAAATATGTTTACAGGCAGAAAACCTCACGTATTTTTTTACAGTAGAGTAATTAATCAATAATCTTATAAATGTAATTTTAAAAATAACTTAATTTAATTTTCGACTTTTTTTTACTAAATTTTGATATAATATTAAATTTATTCAGTGAGTAAAATAACTACGAATCAAAATTTATTGTGAATTTTTATTCAGTTTTAAGGACATTTTTTAATGTTCTCGTTCTTATCTAATGCGCATATTTTACGTTTTTTCGTGCATATTTGTGTTGGCCCTGAATATTACAAAGTTATTTAAAATTAAAATATGTAACGAACGCTATTTTCTGCCCTTAATTCACAGAACTTAAGCTACGTACAGACGGTTGCCAGATCTTATAATATTGCCCGAAAAATTTGCAGAAAATATCCAACAACCGTGTGCACTTTAAATTTTGTATGGCAACGTTTGCAGAAAAATCATTGTAAAACAACAATATTGCCAGACATCCGATAATCGTCTGAACCGCAAAATGATGCCACCTTTAAATTTTTGTAAGATAATTGCAAACACATTTAATTTGCAGATGTGCGAAGTTTATGCATCTGTTAATTTCACCATTTGCAGAGATTAATAATATGTCAGTACATTGCCGGTACATTAGCAGATTCGACAAAATTGCTATTTCTGGCAACCGTCTGTACTTAGCTTTATAAACTTACGTACACTGATATTATGTAAGTTCATATTATTCACTTATATATACTATACATCTAACAAAAAATAATTATATGAATGCATTAACAACAAGCAAGTACATATAATGTAACAAAAAGCTAGAATTAAAATATTTCTTAACTTCTTGATATTTTTGATTACTAACGAAGCAGCTGACTTCAAATACTTGAAATTTCACTCTCACTCGCTCTGTTATTCCCTTCCCCAACTGTTTACAGTTGGAGGATTTTATTCCCAGTCATGGCACAATTGTGCTACACGTTTCCAACTGAATAAGTCTCTTTTGTACAAATGCGGTTTAAATAATTAAAACAACTATCTAATCTATCTAATCTAACTATCTAATTATTATTATTGCCGTTTTTGTAAAACTTTTTCAAAAAATCATTGTCCTAAATAAAAGTTAATATGAAGGAAACTAATTCAAATGGAATGATCGCAACTATATGTATAATCGTTAATAAAATCACCCCATTGTGCAGAAAGATACTACAGAAAAATAAACAGCCGCAAATTTTTGAACCATTTCAAATAATTTAAATCATTTTTCCATCTCCTTTTCAGTGGAATTTACGAAATTTGTTTTTGTAAACATTTGGGGTTTTGTGGTTTTCTTTTGCATGTTCGTGCTATTAGTGAACACAGGTTTTAACACGAACTCAAATAAGAAAAACACTTCTTGGCCGGCAACGCTGTTGATATTGCTGTTGCTATTTTCTTTTGCAAAATGCAAAAGAACATATTCCCAGTCGTTCTATTTTTTGCAGGTAAAATATGTATTTGCATAACAATGGTCATTCTCTATCTTAGATGTGCGTCCTCTGTGAGCTGTTATACTGCCATCGTTCCGGTGCGAGCTCGAACTCTTGCACCAACACATTTAATCACTTACTCACCCCCTCTAGAATAAATATTTACGTGTTTTCTCAAGGCAGATGTATTTGTATCGTAATAAATGTTTCTGTTAACTCACAATACCGGCAGCACTTACAATCGTAAACATTGAAAGATTCCTTAGATCGTAAATAGTGGCTCAATCGAACTGAAGGCCACCCCCTCAGGTTACTAAACTGATAGTAGTTTATCCCATACCATACCAAGAACTGTTCCATATTGATGTTAATAAATTCTTAGTGCCTCATTTGGATTGTCCATTTAATTTAAATTGAAATTGTTCCTCCCATCCGTAACAATATTCCCCTATCACTACTTATCACTGTTCCCGGTTTAATAGCTTACGCATTTAGTAAAATTCGGAAGTTTTCGATGCTGAGTTCATTCACAATTGGTGCAAATACTACAAAATGCTTTAACATACTAAGAGTGCAGCATTTCCTTAAGACATACCTCGAAGATTTTCAGTTAATCCATGGCGCCGCAGATCCCTACCTAATGTATAGTTAACACAAGATGATGTTTATTACGGCTACATTGAAAAATATTTTTAAAATAATTTTAATGCAAAAAGGGCTAGACGGATATATAATATGTATAGGAATTCGTTAGATCAGGAGTGATTGGTAGTGCTATTTATAGAGCATTTTTTCATAACAATTCTGATATCTTAAAGTTTGAAGTAGACGATCTGACTATACTACAAGCACAACACTTGTTATTTCAACTGGAGTCATGATATAAGAGCTGTTTTTATACGCAATATATTCAACCTCATAGTTCTACATACAATCTTCTTTGAAAGTGAACTGAATTCAGTCATATTTTTCGTGAGATCTACGCTTGTGAAAATTTGATCTGTATGTAATATGTAGGCAAACCCCTTCTAGTACATCCCATGCAAAATAACATATTTAAAAAAAAAATAATATTTCTCCCATAACGGATAATTGGAGGATATTTTAATTTGGTCAATTTAATTAAATTGTAATAGTAGAGAAAACAGAAACCGTTAATACGACTCTTCTGGTACCTCCCATGCAAATTAGCTTATTTTCCCAAAATTTATATTCTTCAATAACTTTTAAAAGGAATTTTTTTAACGAAACTTAAGAAACCAGGAGGATTATTTTAAGATATATTGCGAATTAACTATTAAGAATTAATTAAGACTTCTCTTTAGTTCTCAGTTAGTTGCAGTAAAAGTCCCTTTCGGTAACCCAATACAAAAAGACGGTACGCCTAAGATTGAATTTAACTTTTTTACATTTGTTTTCTCTGATCTTGATTACAGTTTTACTACATTTTTGTAAACAACTGGCCAAGTCATATCATGCAAATAATAATACATTCATAAGTAGTTTCATTTATATATATACATTAGACCTGGCGCAGATAATATGGGGTTATTTATTTTTTGGAAGTTTAAATGTGGGTAGCGATTAAAAAATGCGATTTAATGCCAAAATCGATCGATCAGGTTGATTGGATGGTGCCAACACGTGTCCCAATGAGGTCAAAGGTCAAAATTTTAAAAATACACCAAAATACAATTTTTTGAATTTTATCATAAATTAGAACATCATTTATAAATTGTAAATTAGATATCAGTTTCATTAACTCTGAACTCTCTCTCTACACTTTGCGACAAGAATCAAATACATCTTAATATATATAAATTACGTGTCACGTTGTTTGTCCGCGATGGACTCCTAAACTACTTAACCGATTTGAATCAAATTTGCACACCGTGTTCGGTTTGATCCAACTTGAAAGATAGGATAGCTTACATCTTAAAGTATAGTCGCAATATTATTTTATTGCAAATTATAAAGGGGCGTGGCACCGCCCATATTACTTGAAAATTAAAAAGGCTATATTTCATGAACTATCAGAGGTATGATGATGAGATTTGGTATATATGTTGTTGGAGCAGTATTAATTACAACCAGGGTGAAAGTGGGCGGTGCCACACCCCCTTTTCAAAAATCGCTCTAACGGCTTTTCTAATAGATCGATTGATACAAAAATTTTACCATGAGGTACTGTTGACCTGTAGATAGTTCCTGACTACATTTAGTTGTAATTGGATAAAGGGGCGTGGCACCGCCCATACAACTTGAAAATTAAAAAGGCTATATTTCATGAACTATCAGAGGTATGAAGATGAGATATGGTATATATATTGTTGGAGCAGTATTAATTACAGCCAGGATGGAAGAGGGCGGTGCCACGCCCCCTTTTCAAAAATCGCTCTAATGGCTTTTCTAATAGATCGATTGATACAAAAATTTTACCATAAGGTACTGTTGACCTGACTACATTTGGTTGTAATTGGATAAAGGGGCGTGGCACCGCCCATACAACTTGAAAATCGATAGGGCTATATCTTATGAACTATCAGAGGTAGGAAGATGAGATTTGTTACATATGTTGTTGTTGCAGTATGAATAACAGTAAGGGTGGGAATGGGCTGTTCCACACCCTTTTTAAAACAAACAGTTAAAACTGTCAAAATTCCACAGTATATTGCTGTTCGCATAGAGATATGAACAGTAAGGTGGACCAAAATCGGAATCTACCATGAATTTTAAGAAAATTTTACCAATAAACTGGGAATCATGAAGATTTCAGATAGAAATTTTTTTTGTTTTTAAATGAGCACAAACCGAATACTTCAGATATATATTTTTTGAGACCTTCTGCGTAAAACTGACTTCCCAACAAACTAAATGAGGTATTACAGAAGCAAATCTATGTATTTGTTAAAAAGTTACGATCTCTGAGAGTTGGCATACAGACATTAAGTTTTTAAAAATAATTTTTCAGAATATTGGGCGGGATCCCAATAAAAAAATCAAAAATATACTATTCTTTTTGTCTTGGTCTCCAAACATCGAAATGGTAGGTAAAAATTAGAGCCGGGGCCCATAGGTCTAAAGTAACTGAATAATTGCTAATTGCTAAAAAAAAATATCTCTACCTGAAATCTGCATGCTTCTCAGCGCGAACTAGGAATTAATTTTAGTCATAAAGCTTCTTAGTGAAATTGTCTAAGAATTTTTCGTACATTCCAATACTGATATACGGTTAACAGGATTTTTTTTGACGCGAACTAATTGATTCGCCCCTAATGATCAGGCTATTTCGAACAAAATAAGTTAACAGTGCCAAGGCGCTGCCCACGCACTTTAATAGTTAACTTTTTAACGCAGACTAAAATAGTGATTTTTTTTTAATTTACTTTACAGGTATGCATTTTTTAATTGCTTTTCAGGAGAACAATAAATCATATAGATAGAAAAATTAATCAATATTCATTGTAGTTATACTACAATGGTTAAATTTTTATAGTATGTCAGAGGTAACATTAGCAAACAATTGAAAATAACCTATGCATGGGGTATTTTTCTTGACATATAGATCTTCTGATAGGTATAAGTGTAAATCTAGCTGTCATACTAATGAAATGTAATAGACTTTCTTTTAGTATACTTTGCAAAATCACCATGTAAAAACTAAAGAAGAACATCGTTGACAAATCTTGCAAATTTATTTTCAAAATGCACGTTCTGTTCGCCAAACTTATGGAGCCCTTTATGAAGTTGAGGGTGCATATAATGACCCATCTGAGCAGCAATAGAAGCCATCGACGCTGTAGACGTTAGTATAACAGGGGACTCGAATTTATCGAACCGACGTCTTTCTCAGCAACTCGGTCTCTGCAAATGCTGAGGAAAGATCTTGGCCTACATTCATATAAAATCCAACTGGTAGAAGAAGTAGAGCCAGTGGACGATCAATTGATTTTTTTATTTAGCATGTCATTGCACATTATTTGAAGGATAAATAGTTCCAGCACGACGGTGTAACATGCCATACAGCGCGTGAGACCATCACTTTGTTAAGCCAAACTTTGGTGTCCGAATTATCTCAAAAAATGGTAATACGAGTTCAATACAAAGATAGTATTCGGGAATATTATTGATCCGTGTGACCAAAGAGATAGTTAGTATACAGATGGTTCACGCTACTACGGATCAAAATAAATAATTTTGACCTTAGAGGAATGTCTGTTTCCGATTTGTGGAAGAAGTGTTTTTTCGCCCTACATACAGAAATAACTTTATCTACATGTCGGCACTATAGATATGACTGCTGATGAACTTTTTATTAGCATTTACGACAATACATCTTAATTGGTTAAATTTAATGTTAAGGAGTTACTTTAAATAAGTTACATATGTAAATAAACTCAACATATTATTGTCGAGCTTAAGTACCGTTTTCAAAGTACTTTGTAGACCTAAATGTGAAATATATTACATGTTAATATGCAATAGCGAAGCATTGCCGGGCCCACTAGTATTTATTATAATTTTTAGTATAAATGTAAATGTAATTATATTATAATTTATAATATAAATGTAAAACAGTTTAAGAAAGTGCAAGATTAGTATTGAATGAAATATTTCCTTTTTGGGAAAAAGCTAGAATCCTAAATCCAGACCAAAGTACATGTGCTGCAAAAGTCATTAAACATTATGAAATCTTCGGAACGAAGTATAATTCATAACAATTTATTTGACTTTCCCACGTGGACGTTCTCAAGCTTATTAGTATATAGCAAGATAGAGACTAAAGCAGCGAAAAAATGGGCGTGTTGGTAGTATGACTTGTGTCGATTACAATGTCACAAATTAAGAAAATAGAAAGAAACGATGATAGGAAGATGAAAAACGTCGAAAAGATATGCAGACGATGGATGAAAAATAGATTGATAACATTCCAAGTTGCTGAAATATGTCAATTTAAAAACGTGGAAAGAAAAATTTTATAGACGACAGAATGCTAGCCTGTATCGATGCCGGCAATGTGTCATCTCCATTAGATATACACTTCATCAGTGAAACTTGCAAAGCGTTAGTTTACAATATTGAGGATCTTCTTCTGAATTGCACAAATTTGCGTGAACAACGTAAAGAACACCGTCGGCGTTATGGCAAAGAAAGTATTGAAAATTTCAATGTAATTTTTTTTTATATTGGCCAAGTTATAAGCATTTCTTTTATGTTAGATTTTTTAAGTCCCTGAAACATTAGTTTTGCATTGGGGCGAAAAGCTACTTCACACTTACTTAAAAAACTTAATTTCCCTTTACACCCTATGATTGAGGTATAGGATAGCTTCCCGCGTTGTTGTGAATTTAAACGCTTTCTATTTTAAGATTCACAACTAACGACACCTACTGGTTTATCGACGAATGCGAACTTCACTGTTTGAGAAGCTTTTACTAGATATGCCGATTGACTCGACACTTATACTGCGACGTTGCTGTAGACAACACCGAGGACGTTGCTGTAGACATGCTACCGCATGGTAGTCGCGTTTTCTAACCATCATGTCACAGGACCGACCCAATATTGCTGGAATAGATAAAGTTGATCGTTTGGCTACTGAGCTGACGTCATAGAACTATAAAAAATTTATAACTATTCCCAGCATTGAAGATTTAACTGGTTCTACAGTAGCTCAATCAGTTTAAGACTATTTGCTTAAAACTAATATTCTGAATTCATTAGAAATTATATGTTTTGGTACAAGTGCTGCAAATAACGGCCCTTTTGTCTTAAATATTTAGAGAAAGTACATATTCGGCATGATTATAGAGAACTTCTACAACTTGCATTTATATTTCTTGCATGTATATTCCGTGCACCTGGAGTGACGTCACATGCAAGTTTCATGTACAAGGACATCTGTTGTCCAAAAATGTATATTTTTCACATACACTTTAAAACTTCTGCGATTCAGTTGAATGGAACTCGTAATATGTGAATTTTTGTAGTAAGTCTCTATAGTCCAAATAGTAATATGCAACTAATAAAGAGGATTATTGGCTGTTTTGATACAAAATATATATACAGTGCTATTGGACAAAAATTCCGAACCACCAGTGGTATTTATCGAAGAAAATAGTTGCACTTGCCTTTTTGACCCACATATAGACTCAGAAGTAAAAGAAAAGATGGCCTAAGTCTGATAAAGACCATAATATTGGTGATGATGTTAATAATTTCAAATTATTCACATCCAAGTATTTGAGCTCTTTTGTGACCACGAAAACAATTTTTTTTACTCGTTTGAAGATTTCTATGGATTTCTTACGCTTAAATCCATCAATTTTCTTAGGCCAAATATTTTAAAGGGATCGTCAAAAGCATTACTGTTGTGAATGCCGCCGAAAAAATAGACAGACTTATAACTCCTACAAATGCTTAACACCCAACGAAGACGATAAACAGTACTTGTTGCACATTGTAGAGGGCTACCGTAAGGACTTCCCAGTCTATACAAAATCTTCATTGATCTAAAATAAAACTAATAAACCCTATTAATGAAAATTAAGGAAAAGAGTATTATATCTATAGTAATTTAATTTAAAAAAAATAATAATATGCAATAAAAACAGTTTTTTTGGTGGTTTTTTAAAAATGTTGACCTTTGACCTCATTGGGGCACGGATTGGCACCATCCGATCAGCCTGAAAATTAGCTATATCAATTTTGGCATCAAATCTCATATTTTAATCGCCACCCACACTCAAGATTCCAAAAAAACTTTTTAACGCCAGGTCTAATACACATATATAGTCATATTTCATTTAATAATCCGTTAATTTGACGAACAAAAGACTTACGGCCTTATTCATAAAAAAATTATAAAGTGGATATGAAGCGTTCTTTAGCTATTGTATTGTTTAGCTCTAAAAAACCTTTAATTAAGAAATTGTATTCATAAACGTTTGTTATCAGTCCATTAGCTTTATGTGATCCGGTGGCAACGCCAACTATTTTGGTCATTAATGATGTATAAAAAGTAGCTTTATATTCGGATACAAAAGATTTATAATCGGATACAAAACATTTATTTGCACTTATAATAACTACAAAACGTTACTGTAGCACGATTTTTCATAGACTACGATTAACATGACGGTAAGAAACAGTTTAAGTAAAAAATTACATACAAAATTGAATTTGTTTTCTCATGTTGAAATAATAATCGGATACAAATTACATTATTTCCTTGTTTTGATTGTTTATACATCACGAATATTATTTCATTATTTACAAATAATTTTTGAAGATTTTTGGAGAATTATTTTTTGAAATGGAATTCATGAATGAAAAGTGTCTATTTAGATATTTTTCTATGTGCGCAATGATTACGAAGACAAATTCCTACACGACGAATACATGCAACGCCTCTTTCCAAAATGAAAAATGCCTAAAAACTTAACACAAAGGTCTCAAATTCATAAATATACAATAAATTGTACAAACGTCAAGTTATTTCATGCTTAAAGTAGGGGCAATCCTACTTTAACTTTTTGAAGATATAAATCGTTTATGAATACTGTTTTCTCGAAATTAGCTTAAAAATTGTTTATAAGCCTCTTACAACTTTTTATCAATAAGACCGTTAAGCATTATAATTCAAGGGTTAGGGTACTTATCAGTCAGGTTCTTTGTTTGCTGTTTTAAATTACCATGTAGACTCTAAAACATCATTTTGAAATTTCCACAGAATGTTGCTGTGTGAAAATTGGCTACATGAGTTTTTGATATATCAAGTGGGCGTGGACTATTGGACCCAATTATTGAAACAGCAATATCAGGAGGACTGTTTCACCAATCGCCTTGAACATTTGTGTGGATGCAATTAGGAGCAATTTATGATAAAAAAAAGGGGGATCGTATAGTTGATGGTAACAAGGTCTAGTTAATAAATAAGAACAAACACGATTATTTTAAATTATGTATTTAAATTTTGGATTACTATTAAACACAATATACTTTTTTAGTACATATAAAAATATGAATTTAGATTGTGTTGCTTTTTGGACGTTTTACGGATTAAACGATTAAAATTATATGATGACAACGTGTTTGTACTTACTCTGAGCATATCCTCCTAAATTTTAATGAATCTCTGCTTCCACTGGAGACAATTTGCCACATCACTTTCAAAACTTTCCACAAACATCATCATTTTATTTCCCAGAGCTATGTTGTTAATGACAATTTCAAAACATGGAATTGTTTTTTTTTTTCTTTTAAATAATAAAATCGTTCACTATGACTAAAAATAGTTGAACGGTCTTGTTTTAAATTAACTACGTACCTTATTAACTACGCGACTATCTTATTTTTTCGGTGTATAGACACACTTTTACTAAATTAACAAAATATTAAAATTTAATAATGGGTTGGGCCTTCTTATTTTTTTTAATAAGTTAAAAATTCTCTGTATCATTCTGTAGACCAAATTCGCCCGCAATTCTTCGTGTAGTGTCCGCCACTCGAAACAAAACATCATATTGGACAATCAAAAATTAGCAATCGTTGAGGTGTAAAATTACACAGGAAATTAAATATTGGTATTAAAAATTAATATTTCTACAAAAAAATGTTCTTTCTTGCAGCTTAGAACATTTAAATATATGGGTCGATATCACGAAATGACAACATTCTATGGCCCGACACATTTAGTATTAAAAATATTGAAAAATTTAAATTCTGAGAACAGGAATAAATAAAACAAAATGTCCGTTAACGAGACACGGAAACCAAAATAAAATATTCTACATATTTTTATGAAAAAATTTGGTCGCACGGTGCATATAGTCATTACCATGGCGTGTGTCCGATCGATTTGTGTTCAGAAATCACAGATTTTTATTAATATTTCAAAATATATATTATAAATGAAGAATGAACCAAGTCAATTTTGATTTCATAAATTAAATACACAGTGCAACAGTGAAAAAAAAACAAGAACGTGATAGTATAGGTTCGATTCTACTATCGAAGGGTAATAAAACCCTATACTCAGTTTGTCCAGATTGGTGACCAATTTTTTTTATGGACCCCTAAAGATTCTCAAAATCAGTGAGAATATAAAAGTTGCGTCCCTCGAAAAACATGAATAACTTAACTATTTGTTAACAGATTTTTACAAACAAGTATGCGTTAAACTCGTGAAAGCGTGCACTTTCTGAATAAAGTAGTATACATTAGGGTGTCCTTATAAAATAGGGGCTACAAACTTCATCAAACTTAAAAAATAGTAAAAAAATTACAAAAGTTTGAAATTTCGAGGCAAAAAAACAAACAGATAAGACAAGTTACCAATTTAACTATATATATGGTTGGAAAGGCCGCAGTCTCTTCTTTCTAAATCCACTGAGAAATTTAAAATCGGTTGAAATTCAACCACGTTACTGGCTTATAAGTGCGTAAAGATTCGAAAAAACGGTATCATAGTGGACTTTATGAGCTATTTAGGTTGCCTAGATACGTTCAGATCGGATTGATATCTTCACGAAAGTTGTTCATCTCTACCAGGGCTACAATTTTGGCGAACAGTGTTAGAGAAAAATTTGGACTCCCTCAAAGTAATGCATTTATTTTAAAAAATGGCAGGAATAACCAACCTTTTTGACATAATTTGTTAAAAAGTTAGTGCGCAAAACTCCCAGCTACATTATTGCCCAATACAGTTTAGCGCTATCACGAAGTGTGAGTTAGCTGCTGGATAAAAACTGATGACACCTTTTTTCATGGGGCTCACTGATTTTGAGAATCTTTAGGGGTCCATAAAAAAAAATTGGTCACCAATCTGGACAAACTGAGTATAGGGTTTTATTACCCTTCGATAGTAGAATCAAACCTATACTGTCACGTTTTTGTATTTTACAAAAAGTCGTAATTTGTTGCATAGTGATATTAGTCCGTGGCCAATTTTTTTCGTCATTCCCGTGAGCCAATTTGTTTATTAAGAAAAAAAGCTTTAAACCGGTATTTCGGTTAGATGTAAACTACCCATTGCTTATTAATACATAAAATGGTCTTTTAAAACAGTATCAACCGAAAAATAATTATTTAACCCCATTTTAGCACTTGGTCGATTTCAATTCTCGATTATAGTCATTTCGTGATATCGACCCATATATTGAAATTTGGAAATGGCGGGTTTAAAAAAGCGACTGGTAAGTTTGGGATGTTTAGTAAAATCGATGGACGAATTCTGTGCTAATGTTTTCCGTATTGTTATTTAAATCATTTTAAATGTTCATTAATATGTACAACATTTTATTAATGCGAATTTGCACCTTTGGATTGCTGTTAATTTGTGTGTCTTGCAAAAACTTGGTATTTTCCAATAGCAAAAGCTTTTGAAATTACCAAAATTACACATTGACAAAGAAGCTTTATAATCGGATACAAAAGCCTTATAAGCGGTTACCAAACATTTATTTGCACTTATAATAAGATAATTGTAGCTCAATTTTACATTAACTACGTTTCTCTTGGCGGTTAGAGAGACGTTAAAGTAAAAATACCATTTAAAGATTGCATTTTCCTTTCCTCATGTTGAAATAATTATTGAAAACCGATTGCATTGTTTCCTTGTTTTGATTGTTTTTACACCACAAATATTATTTCTTTATATACAAATTATTTTTGAAGAATTTTGGAGAAATATTTTTCAAAATGAAATTCATGAATGAAAAGTGTCTATTTAGATACTTGTCTATGTGCGAAATGATTCTGAAGACAATTTCCTACACAAAATGCCGAAAAACTTAAAATTAAGATTTCGAATTCATAAATATACAATAAATTGTACAAACGTCAATTTATAGCATGCTTAAAGTAGGGGCAACCCTACTTTAACTTATTGAAGATGCGAATCGTTTATGAATACTGTTTTCTCGAACTTTGCTTAAAATTGGTTTATAAACCTCTTATAACTTTTTATGAATACGTTAGTTATTTTTCAGCTGCATTTTCCACGATATTTTTTCTTTCCTAGTTAGTACTTCTTTTACACAAAATTTTAAAGTATCATTTTCAAATTAAAGCGAGTTAAGTTTAATCTGCCTACTTATATGTAAACATTTATCAAAATTTTTTTCCATTACTTTTTAAATATTTATTTTGCCTCATTGTGAGTGCGAATATTTGTCGACCATTGCCACATGTTTACCTGTTTTAATCTGATACATGGTGAGTAGCTGTCTTAGTTGTTGTGGCATCTTGCAATACTTGCCATAACGACGGACAAACGAAACGAACATGGCAAAGAACATTTGAAGCTGTTTAGTAATTCCATTTTAATGTAAAGCAATTTTTGTTTAAATGACAATTTCTTTTAAGAAACGGGCAATGGCGCCGTAAATATTTGTGAAACGCATTAGTACAAATTTTACACTGATGAAAACTAAAAATTTTTTGTTATCGATTAAATTAACTGCACATAATGGTAGCGACAAGATTATGTATTTAATTAAAGTTCAAGATTTGTAAACTGTTTAATTTTACGTTTTTTTCTACCTTAAAGTTTAAATTATACATAAGTCAAAATTATGAAAAAAAAACTATGTCACACAAAACTCGGGATTATGGATTGTGAATGGGACTAGGTATTCGTTATTTATTTAAAATTTCAAACAATATCTACATGCTCCTGAATATCAAACCAAAGACCAAAATTCTTCGAATGATGAAATATTTACGCAATGCTTACATTGTAAGACCTGGTAATAGAAATACCAGAACTCTTAGATGTTTTCTTCACGATTTATCAGAGGCCGTCGAGACAGCGAAATGAAACCAGAAAATAGCATTGATTTGTTTCCTTTTCTGGTTTCGCGAATACAACCCAAAATAATATCCTATTTTGATTATCTAATACCTGTTAAATTTTGACTACGATTAGTAATCAATTACATTACATGTTAAAAGAATCGTAATGATTATATAATTCTTTATTAAGGTTTTCTTTAATTACTTATTGATTACGATTACAAATAATCTAAACATAATCATGATTACTGGAGATTACGAACAAATAATCGAAAATAATCAAAAGTAATCAAAAAATTGTGCGACTACTTTCAACGATTACTTTCAAAAATTGTTGATTACTTTTTTTTAATTAAATTGGCCTTTACAACATGAAAAAAATATAAACAAATAATTCAGATTTAAACGTTTGCTTTTATACACCAGTAAGAACGTTTCGGTCTGTAAAACCTCAATAAAACATAAAATTTTCTAGTACATTGATATTATTACTCCATCTCTAAAGTGAACTTAAAGGTATATTTGTATGGAAGGTACCAGAAGTGGCGTGACGAGACTTCCAATTTTTTTTGTCCAAAACTTTATCCTGTTATAGCTTTACTAAATACAGAACTTGGATACGATCCCGTTGGGTGCATTGACATTATAACTTGATTTCTAAAGTGGGCGGAATTATGTATTTGTATGGGAGGTACCAGAAGGGCGGGGCGATTTAGCCAATTGCAATAACGTTAGTAATTTTGGGGAAATATGTACTCGTGCAAAATTACAAAACATTTATTTGCATCTTTCGAAAGTTATCGTGCGTACCATTCGGACAGCCAGACAGACGAAAAGACGGACATGGCTCAAACGACTTAAAATGTCATGAGTCGAATTTTGTTCAAAGAAACCTAGGGTCTAAAGTGACTCCTTCTCCTACCTGTAGGTACGGTAAATATATATATGATGTAAATTAGGCTGATCGTAAAAATCGATGTTGGATTTTTGTCGGAGCCACACTCCAAAAATGATAAGTCTTTGCAGATTTTAGAATACCCAAATTTTGAGCACGATTGGAGTATGTTAACCCTTGCCGCTTTAGGCTTAAAGTTTTTAAAAGTTTTTAATTTACAAAACAAAAATTGAAAAAAAAGCGAAACGCGACAATCTATTTTGTGACATTACGTGAAGGTAGTAAGACTTGAAATTTTTTCCGTTTTAGATTTTTTTTTTTAATAGAATTTCTTAGACAATTTTGTTATTTTTTTCATTAATTTATTTATAACTGAAATACTGTTTATTACGCAGAGAAATCACTTCTAACAGAATGGCGGACATTTTATTCAAAAATGCTGGAATTCTACTGAACAAAATATCCGCCAAATGGTATCCGCTGTTTTGTTTTTTCAAAATATGACCCCAGATTCAAAATCAACGACATCAAAAACCCGTTTAAACACAATATTACTTAAATTCAAAAATTTGTTGAAAAAATTTTTGCCATATTGGATCTTCCAATTGGGTTTTTTCATTATTTTGCTCCGGATTCGAAATTAGCGACGCCAAAACCCCCCTTGTACGATGTTTTATGCCCATTGGAAGTCTCCTTCATATTAAGGCCAAAATTTTCACAGAACTGACCAATGTGTATAGGCTCGAAAAAAAGTTGATGTTTTCAACCCCCAGTCTTATAGTTTGTCCAAAAACAATATGAGTATATCAACATTTTTTTAATCCGTGCACCCAGATCCCTGAAATAGTATTTATTATGCTGTATCGTCATTTGGTGTCCCATCGAAACCATTTATTAAAATTCTTTAAAATATATATTTTTATTCATAAACTAAATCAACGTCGGATTCAAAATTGTCTAAAAGGCCAAATGTAGCCCACGATTAACCATAAATAACGATATACACCGGAGAGGGACAAAGAGTACTCGGCAAAAAAGTAAATTAAGTAAATACTTATAATTTGTATACTTGCGTGTACCCATACCTATAAACCAGTGAATGCTAACAAACTCACATTTGAATTGAAATAGATATGTTTGGACTCTATTATTATTATAGTATATTTCTAACGAACTATATCTCTACCCACCCTTAATTCCTCTCACACAAATATGATTGAATTCGACATGACAACTAAATATTCACGACGTCAGAATTTAGCAAACTCAACTTAATTATGAAGTTGTTTAGCTAACTTCATCAATATTCATTTCAAACAATTAAAGAAAATATTTTGTTTTGATGTTGCAGTTAATTTTCATCAACCGCTTGATTTTAGTAAGGGATATGAAAATTGCGTTCCTCGAAAAACATGGATAACTTAACCATTTGATCACAATTTTTTACTAGCAAATATGCGTCTTACACATGACATGTGTTTTTGAACCGTAAGTCAAGATTTTGAGGGTGTTAGGATACTTTGGTAATAAGGTCATGTTGAACTCAACCAGACCTACAACATGCAGTAGGTCACTCCCCAAGTTCCAAATGACTGTCATATAGTGTAATCTAACAAGAAAACGAAATAAACTTTAAAAAAAATGTTCGTCACTACATTGTTCATTAACATTCAATAAGTTTAAATGCAAGTAATTTTGAAAATAATCAAAAATTTTCAAAAGTATTCGTTGAAAGTAGCCGGATTTTTTTTTTTTTTTGATTACTTTTAATTATTTTTTCGTAATCCATGGTAATCCCGACTATTTTTAGATTATTTGTAATTGTAAACAATTAGTAATCGTGTGAAACCGAATATAATCGAATTTTAATCATTACTTTACTTTTTAAAAAATTTTAATCTAATTACTTATCACTACGATTACTAATTATTACTTAACAGTTATGGTTTATCTATATCATAGACGTCCAAAATTGAGTGAGGTGCTATTAGTTAGAAAGAGATAGAACGCACTAACCGACATGTTGTGTGTTTTCAAATATAATGCAACTGATTAAGAGAGGAAAACGACACGTTTGTCTTGAGAGAGCACAATTGTGCCACTGTTGTACGTCTATGATCTATATACAAATATTTATTTATAAATTAATCGTGGTTTGTTCGGATGCTTAAAACTTAAACGGCTGTACCAAATTGCATACTTCATTCTTTGAGTTTCTTCGTGAAGGTTACAGAATTATCAAGAGTAGGAGGAACCATATGTCTGAATTTGTCTTCATAATTATTATATATACATTAGGGACATAATTTTTTGCAGTTTTTGCTAAAATCAAAAATCACATGTATAGCCGTGAAGGGCATGAAAAAGTATTAAGATATGGTGTCACTTTTTCTCTCGTGAAAAAACTTTTCGCACCGATTGCTTAAAAGTTATTTTTTTTATTTCAACCAGAGACCGTAACTCTTATAACATTTATTTATAAAAATCCCTCTTTAAGAGTTATTTTCTGATTTTTATTATATCTCTCCGAACATAAGATACATTTTTTTTATCTTTTTAAAGTCTCAAAATAACAATTATTTCTGATTTATGTTTTATCGCTCAGAAATAAGAGTTATTTATGATTTCTATTTTAAAAGTCCCACAAATTTTGGATCCCGGCTTCTAAATAGTTGATCCTTATGTAAAATTTCACGCTGAATTCAGATCTGGGGGGTTACTATGTAACTCGATTCGAAAGTTAAATATTACTAATTCGGATTTTTCCTACCAACTAACTCGAATTCGCAAATACATTTCCTACTTTCGAGTTGCCATATCCGATTGTCGGATACTCATACTCTACTTTCGGATATGCATCACTATGTATTTCGAATTTAGATGTCAGAATCGGTCTAAAGTTGACATTTGTACTCGTTTGATGTTTAGTTAACGGATGATACATAAAAAGATCTTTAAAAAATCGAAACAACGATAGCAGACGCTGAAAAATGTAAGTATTTCCTAAATATATATATATTAGTTGATAAATGTTAATTCAAGTATTTTTCAATAGGGAAAATACTACGAAAAATTTAAATACCAAGCAAAGCCAATTTGAGATCATGCTCAACTTTATGACGGAGCATCCACAGTTGGCTAAGGGGTACATAAAAGCTGTGGACGCCAAACAAGCCACCAATGATTTATGGTCACGATTGGTAGAAGACCTAAATGCAGCCGGTCCACTAATGCGGCAAGTGGTCGGTTGGAAAAAGGTAAGTAATACAAAGTTTGTCCATAAATGGAAATTAATTTTTTCTCCTTAGGTTTGGGCAGACCACAAGACCCACCTTAAGGCCAAATTGCGGAAGAACCGCATTAATTTTTCGGGCACAGGCGGTGGCCGGCAAAAATGTGTTATTCACCGCACTTGAAGAAAGTGTAATTAATTTACTTCAAATGAAGGAGGCGGTTGACGGTATGAGTGGGGTGAGAAAATTTGGAGCAAACAGTACCTACACAACTGGCGACCACACTGTTAACACTGTACATGACACACTGTCCCTTCCCCACCTCGTTGTTCATCAACTGCTCGCACACCCATCACACCACGAGCACCATTCAATCGCGCTGTGCCGTCTTCACTTTCTAACCAAAGGGCAACCGAATCCATTTTTATAAGAAACAAATATTTCTTGTTAACTTTTATTTTTATTGTTTTGTTATTTTTGACATTTTTGCGTATGAAATGCTGCCAACTTTGAATAATACATTCGAAAGTACTGCCAAAAATAGTTCCAATTAGTGGCAGCACTTTTCACTCGATCCGAAAGTGTTACATGGTAAGAGCTCAAATTCGGATCGAATACAACTTTCGAGCTGTTCGAACTTTCGAATCGAGTTACATAGTAACCCCCTGCTCTTAAATATGTGGAAAGTAGAACAGTTTTTGAGATATTCCATTTTTAGTGTTTTGAAAAAAGGTAGGTCTACTAAAATGCAATTTTCTCTGGTTTTAGTTCACCGATGACGAAAATAAAAGATTTATTTTTCATCCGATATTGATGACCAAAACATTTTTATAAGTTATCATTCTATCATGTAATTGTCTGAAACCGGTGCAATTTTTACGGGAACACGGAAGAAAACTTAATGAAAGGCAGCGAAAACTTGAAAAATCATAAAAAAATTTACAAAAATCCAATTTTGCAGTGCTATAACTTCGTCATTTTTGATTGTATTTTAAACAGCTATCGTTTTTTTAAGAAATAATTTTATTATCTTTTATTTTTGTCCCAGTTTACAGATATCGGTGGAATAAAACCAGAGACACCAAAAGAGGCATTTTAGTAAACCTGCCTTTTTTTCAAAAAATGGAAATTTGACGATATCTCAAAAACTGTTCTACTTTCCACATATTTGAGAGCAGATTTGAATTCAGCATGAAATTTTACAATAATATCAATTATTAATATCAATTATTATTATTAATATCAATTATTAAATGTCCCGGAAACAGACTTTTTTAAAATTTTGTGACAAAGTGTTACTGAAGACTTTTTGAAATAGAAATCAAAAATAAAAATCATTCAATGAGTTTTTCAAATCAAAATCGAAAATAAAAATTGGACTGAGACTTATATTTTTTCTGATGAAATATAAAACTCACTTACTTACTTAACTTACTTAAGTGGCCAATTACAATTTACGAAACGTAGTTCATAAATTTGAGGCCTGAAGTAATAAAGAATTCCACACGCTTCGGTCTTCTGCGTGTGTTCTCCAGTTAGTCCTACCAGATGATGGCACATCGCCTACCACTTGGTCCTTCCAACGGAGTTTGGGTCTCCCTGCTCTGCGCCGTCCTTCAGGTTCGCCTTCAAACACCTTTCTCGCTGGAGCATTCACATCCATCCTGGCAACATGTCCCAGCCATCGAAGTCGTTGGATTCTGACTCTTTTAGCTACGTCGATGTCGTGGTAAAGCTCATACAGCTCATGGTTCATCCGATGGCGAAACTGGCCTTCGACACAGATAGGTCCATATATTTTTCGGAGTACTTTTCTCTCGAATACTCCCAGGTTTTGTATGTCCGTTGTAGTAAGCACCCATGATTCGGCACCATACAACAGAACAGGTAAGATAAGCACCTGGTATAGCTGTTTCTTAGTATTCCGAGAGAAGGTGGTGTTACTAAAGTGCTGCCGAAGTCCGTAGAAACATCTATTGGCTAGCACTATTCTCCGTTTAATTTCTTGGCTGACATTATTCATCTTGTTGACGGAAGATCCGAGGTAGGTAAATTCGTCGACTACCTCAAAACAATAATTGTCAACGTTCACGGTGCGTCCCCATCGAGAGGACTCTTTGTTCGTCGAAATCATTATTTTTGTTTTGTCCTCGTTGACCGTTTTTGCTGACTCCTTTTCTAGCGATGAGAAAACTGCAGTAACATCCCGCAGATTTCGGCCAATGATATCTATATCATCGGCGTAGGCTAGTGGCATGTGGCTTTTGTGGAATATGGTGCCAGACATGTTGATACCAGCCTTTCTCATCACCTTCTCCATAACTATGTTAAATAGTGTACAGGACAGGCTATCGCCCTGCCTGAGACCTCTTTCCGTGTTGAATGGTTCAGACTGATCCTTACCAATCTTAACCGAGGATTTGGTGTTGTCTAAGGTACATTTGCAAAGTCGAATCAGCTTTGCAGGAATACCAAACTCAGACATGGCCTCATAAAGCCTATTCCTTATCGGAGAGTCGAAGGCAGCCTTGTAGTCGACAAAGAGGTGGTAGGTGTCGATCTGCTTTTCATGGGTTTTTTCCAGGATTTGTCGTAAGGTGAATATTTGATCCGTCGTAGATTTGCCAGGTCTAAAGCCGCACTGATATGGTCCAATTAGTTTTTCTACAATTGGCTTTAGACGTTCACACAATATGCTTGAAAGGACCTTGTACGCAATTGGTAATAGGCTTATTCCACGATAGTTCTTACATTCACTACGATCTCCTTTCTTGTATATGGGACATAACAGACTGAGACTCCAATCCCCGGGCATGCTCTCCTCTTGCCAGATGTTCTCCATGAGCTGATGCATGCTCCTAATCAGCTCCTCCCCGCCAGCCTTAAACAATTCAGCAGGGAGACCATCGGCTCCAGCAGCTTTGTTGTTTTTAAGGCGGGAGATGGCCATACGAATCTCGCTCTGGCGCGGAGGTGGACAGTTAATACCATCGTCATGGATTGGAGCGGGGTCTTCTGGAGTGGTGTCAGTATCCAGTAAATTTCTAAAGTGATCTCTCCATATCTTTAGAACGTTATCCGGGTCCGTCACTAGCTGACCATCGCTGTCCTTGCAGGAGGGCAACCCTGTTCCACTCATTCTCGCTTTCACTCTCTTGTAGAATTTTCGGGCTTCCCCTCTACTTCGGAGCAACTCAGTGCACTCGTCCTGCCTTTTCTTCAGCTCCTTCTTTTTTCTTCTAAAAAGACGCGTTGCCTGTCGTCTCTTCTCCCTGTGCCGTTCACGAACAGCTCGCGTTGCCATTGGCTGCAGTTTCGCCCTGTATGCAGCAACCGTCTCTCTCGTGGCATTGCGACATTCATCATCGTACCAGGCATCTTCTTGAGACGGCTTTGAGTACCCAAGTACGCTTCTCGCAGCCCGTTCTAAGGAGTCGGCTATATTTTGCCACTGCGAGGTTATATTGTCAGGGGTTGGAGCATTCCGCAGCAGTTGAGTTAGGTGGTTGGAGTAGGCGTTTGCTACCTCTGTGGTCCGCAGTTTACCGATGTCCAGCTTTCGTTGTGCCTGGTTACGTACGTTTTTCGCCATGCTTAGCCTTGTGCGTACCTTAACTGCGGTAAGGAAGTGATCGGAGTCAATGTTCGCACCCCTAATCACTCGTACGTCCAGAACACTCGATGCGTGCCTTCCATCGACTACCACATGATCAATCTGATTCCTTTTCAATTGATCTGGAGATAACCATGTTGCCTTATGAATATTTTTATGGTCAAATCTAGTGCTGCAAACTACCATATTTCTTGCCGCAGAGAAATCAATCAGTCTGATGCCATTATTCGACGTTTCGGTGTGCAGACTGAATTTTCCGATGGTAGGCTCAAATGCGGTTTCCCTGCCTATTTTAGCATTAAAATCGCCTAGTACAATTTTAATGTCATGGCTCGGGCTACGGTCATATACATTTTCTAGGCTCTCGTAGAACTCGTCTTTGTCCTCATCGCTTTTCTCTTCTGTCGGAGCATGGGCACATATAAGTGTTATGTGGAAAAACTTTGTTTTGACTCTTATGGTGGCTATACGTTCACACACCGGGTTGAACCTTGAGACTAGGTGTCGCAGTCTCTTGCCAACCACAAATCCACATCCAAACTCGTGCTTGTCCGCATGGCCACTATAGTAGATGTCGCACGTCTTCATGCGCGAGCACCCGTGTCCCGTCCACCGGATTTCCTGTAAAGCGGTTATGTCAGCCTTGTATTCTTCGAGGACTTCCGCCAGTTGGATAGAGGCACCTGGTCTATACAGTGTTCTAACATTCCAGGTGCATATCCTTAAATCATGGTCCTTAATTCGTTTGCGGTGGTCGTCAACATTTTGGGGGGTCCATTTTATTCTTTTCTTACTTCTTTTCATTGCAATAGTTTATACGTCGGTGGCGGGTTGCAAGCCCAGCGCACCACGTCGCAGTTTTCTCCTCCTGCCAGGATTTTATTACAGCCGCCCATTCTGGGTCAGACGCTGACCAGGGTACCGCTCACTCTGAGCAGACGTGCCTGGGTTTTAGGTTTCGCCCCTCACAGTTAGTCGTGCTCTGACGGGTGTCAGAGGCACGCTTCCAGGCGTCACCACGTGGAGGTACTCCGTCCGCAGTAGTACTACGAATACGGAGCTCTGTGAGTAGACTTGAAGTGCAATTGGCAAGGATCACTCTGGGTTTGCCAAGTTAAACCGATCAGAAGCTTTACCTTGCATCACACTCCCGACGCCCATAAAACTCACTTGAAGACTTATATTTTTTGTTTGTTCAAATAAAAGTCTTTTGGTTCAATCGATATGCAAACAATATTTATATTCTGGCCAAATTAAATACCATTGTGGAAAGTTCAGACCATATTGAACTCATAGCTACACAATGCGACAAAAAAAAACGATGGTTTTACACCATCACCCTTAGGGATGAAGGTATATGTATGTATGTATACCATTTGTTACGAATAAAAGTTTAACGCATTAAAGGAAACGTGTTAGCCCCAAGTATCTTAAGACCAAATTGTTTCAGGACTTCTTAAGACGATTGAGCCATGTCCGTCTGTTTGGCACCTCCCATACAATATTACATATATTTTGATAATGCATGTTTCTTACACAACTTCCAGGCGGACAACTGGAGGATATTTGAATATGGTCAGCTTAATTATCTTGTAATAGTAGACAAACCCACAGATAACC
Organism: Muscina levida; assembly: GCA_964034835.1. Taxonomy (NCBI): domain Eukaryota; kingdom Metazoa; phylum Arthropoda; class Insecta; order Diptera; family Muscidae; genus Muscina; species Muscina levida. The sequence continues at coordinate 114,880 of CAXIUB010000333.1, read as the reverse complement.
GAATCATTTGACACACTCCTTCTTGTACCTCCCATATGAATGACCAAATTTGTCCCTTAGTTCTACAGGTATATCTTTTCTGTAATTACAGTGACTTGTATAAAATTTTGGACAAGGTAGTTGAATATAAACTTATTTTGAATTTCTCTGTGTATTTGGAAAGGAGAGACTATGACCTTTCCAAATCTATATATATGTAGGAAACTTGTCATAAACTTTGGGGATAATTACATTTGGTCGGAGAAAAAATGCGATCTAACCCAAAAAAAAATTTATAAAAAGATTAATTTCTATGCATGAAGACTTTTTGAAAGTATATCAAGCTGACTACCAATTTCTTCACTTGACTGCAACTTCACCACCTATTAATTTTATATCTAAAATTCCTTCCCAATCCCAAAATTTAACCAAATCGCCATATTTAAAGCGGAAAAAAGCACTTCTCTTTTTTTCTTATCGAAGAAATTGTACTTTAGAAATTTCTTTCGGTGCGGAAACTTTTTAACATTATCACAAAAATATTCTACAGTTGGTACTTGGTAAAAGTTATTTCCTTAATATACATATCGTCCCCTTAATATCATAATAGTGTATGTGCTCATACACCATTATTTTTTTATTGCATATTTAGAATCTTTCTATACCTGGTCAAAATTTCATCAAAATCTACTTCCACAAAGTGCGTCAAAAGGTCATTGAAAAAAATAGTGTATAATTTCTTCTTCAAAAATTTCCATCAATAAGTGTATGCTCAAATGCGCTATTTTGTTTGAAATTGCCTCTCCAAAGTTATTAAAAGAATAATAGTGTATACGCATCATACTCCAATTTTGTCTGTAGAAATAAAAAAATGTATCAAAACTTTTACTCGTAAAACAGCTTATAATGATATACACTATTTTATCTAAGAAATTTGTGCAAAAATAAATGTTATTCCCCGTGGCTCGCAGTCATTTCTTTTAATTACAAGGAGGAAATAGACGCAATTTTTTTAGAAGTGCCAAATGTAGCAAATAAAGAGAAAGAATACGTATGATTTTCGGCTCCACGAAAAGCCCCCCAATGAAATAACCCCCAGGAAATAACCCCCAATGAAATAAACCCCAAAAATTGGAAATAACACCCAAAAACAGTGAATGAAATAACATCCAAAAATAAATGAAATAGACCCCAAAACGAAACAACCCCCAATATTTGGGAGTTATTTCATATGAAATAACACCCAATGATGAAAATGAAATAACCCCCAATGAAATAAACCCCATCAGCAACAAAAATGAAATTATGCCCAAAATTTATAAAAGTCAGTTTCACCAAGGATTTCATAAAGTCAATATGGACCATCAGCAAAGTCGCAAAATTATTGAAATGAATCGTGTGGATAGTAGATCATTGTAGCCCTGCTCTATTTTTGCAGTTCGGAAGACAATTTGCCTTTTACGTTTGGCCTTTACACAACCACCTCCAGTGTTTACAAGCAAATCAAACTCTCAGCTTTTATTGAATTCTTCATTGTGAAGAACTCTTACAAATTTAAAAAATTTCCATTCTAAGATATCATTCTCAAAATGAAAAATGCTCGGTGCATTTTGTTGATTTTCTATCCGTCAATATGAACACAAATGGAAATATATGTAAACGTTCGAAAGATATTGTAATATATTCACAGGCTAAAAGTATTCTTGTAAAAGGCCTATTTTTATATAATTATGTAATTATAACCCCTAAAAACCAAGAGCTTTGAAAACGAAATAACCCCCAAAATAAAATATGAAATAACACCCAAATTATTCACGATATGAAACAATCCCCAAATTTAAAAAATTGGTTGGGTGTTATTTCATTGGAGATTATTTCATAATTTGAAAACCCCAAATGAAGAATGAAATAATTCCCAAAGAAAAATGAAAAATGGCCCAAAAAAATTGGGAGTTATTTCATATGAAATAACACCCAAAAATGTATGAAAAAAATTTGGGGAATATTTCATTTCTCGTTTGGGCGTTATTTCATTGGGGGGCTTTTCGTGGAGCCTGATTTTCTACTTATTTTTGATTTACGCAATGTTTGCATTAATTAGTTATAATTGTTTGTTTGTAATAACCTAAATTGCAAAGAAATGCATATATACCAATAAATTGCCAAAACTATCAGTAAATAATCTGATAGTTAATTGTTATCTGTTAATTGTTACTATTTTATCATGTTACAAATTGATATTTTTGTGATCAAATATTTCAGGAAAGGTACCGTACAATTATTGAATAAAACAGCGTATACCATACAAAATAAAATTGTGTATCAGAAACATCATACGAATTGTTAAAAAATAAAACAGCCTATATGGCGTACTTGCGTTTTGAATGGCATAATTATGGTCTTAAAGGATGAGTAAAATAATTAAACTTGGTCAGTTTATACAACAGGAACGGTATTATGTATTCGTCGAAAAAACCACCATAAAAAACCATAAAAGCCTTATATTAACCGCGATATTGAGGTTTTAATAGACATCCGATTTGACGAATATTTTAAACTCGATTTTCTCAAAACATCAACAAATTTATAGGCTATTTTAATACTAAGGGGACGATATCTTCTTTGAAATACACTGAATTCAGTCATATTTTGCTTAAGATGTAAGCTTATAAAAAAAATAAATATGGACTATATAAGCCGACCAATTCTGGTACCCCCATACCAAATTGCCTATTTTTGAAAATGTCTTCCATTACTTCCAATCAGACTACTTATATTGTTATAGCAGGCAAAACCTTAGGAAACATTCTGGTACATCCCATAAGAATGACCGAAATCAACTCTAAATTTGTACATGCATGTCTTTTATGTAAGTAAACGTTTACTGAGCATTGAACTATGAATGAAAATCGGACACGTTGCGCTGCGTCTACTGTAAATTATCCAATTTTTCGATGTTTCTAAAGATCTTAAAGAAACTTAAGGAACCAGGAGGTTTACACCACCTATTAGAATGTATAGTTTCTGTTAAGATTTTCTGCGAATTAATTAGATACTTTTTCCTTAGTTTTCAGTTGATACCGTAAAACACACTTTCGGTAACCCCATGACCAGAATGACCATATGCCCAGAAATATTGAATTAACCTTTCCTAATTTATTGACAGTAACCTTTTCCACAGTATTACTATGTCTCGTCTTTTCATATGACAGAAAGTCCTCTCTTCAACCGTTTACGCTTTACAAGAAGGCTAATAATAATAACATAAAAAAGTATTTTCATTTACAAATCGGTAAATTTTAATAACTCAAGAGATAAACGATGTCATACAAAGGGTGAGGGTAAAATTAAATTTTTTATTGGTTAAATCGTTATCTCTTCATAATTTTCCATTGATAACATTGCGTATGAACATTTTTTTAACATCAGAAATAAGTATTAAGAATCTATATATAAAAATGGTGTGAAAAATGTATAGTAATTCATCAATTGAGAACGGCTGGGCTCAATTTTTGCTCAATTTATATTCAGTTGTTCGTACGGAGAAGGTTTATACGAAAGAAAAAAATGTCGGGAAATTGGAAAAATCGGAAATTGATTTTTATACCATCACCCTTAGGGATGAAGGCATATATCATTTGATACGAAAAAAAGTATAACGCATTAAAGGAGACGAGTTAGACCCCAAGTATTTTAAGACCAAATTCGTTTCAGGACTTTTTAAGACGATTGAGCTATGTCCGTCTGTCTGGCTGGCTGGCTGGCTGGCAGGCTGGCTGGCTGGCTGGCTGGCTGGCTGGCTGGCTGGCTGGCTGGCTGGCTGGCTGGATGGCTGGTCAGCAGGATAACTCAAGTAAACCTTAACGGATCGGTATGAAAATTTACCAGTATCAATATTTTTCAAAACGAACCGATGGGATTGCAAATGGGCTGAATAGCCGCACCCCTTCTGGTACCTCCCATACAAAATTACCTATTTTTGAAAAATTAATATTACTTCCATAACTTCCAAACGGACAACTGGAGGATGTTTGAGTTTGGTGATTTTATTTATCTTGCAAAAGTAGACAAACCCTAAGAAAATCGAAACCTTTGCCACACCCCTTCTGGTACCTCCCATACAAATGACCGAATTGACCCTCATAGTTTTACATACATATCTTTTTTGTTAGTTAACTGAGTTCACTCAAATTTTTATGAACATGGGACTCAGAAACGAATATAGACTATATCGGTTAGCGCCTTCTGGTACCTCCCATACAAAATGACCTATTTTTGGAAAATTTATATTTCTCAAAAAACTTCCAAACGGACTCTTGGGGGGTAATGAAAATTGGTCGATTAGTTTATATTGTTATAGGAGGCAAAATCACGGAAGACCTAACTATTTGACACACCCCTTCTGGTACCTCCCATACAAATGACACTACTCACCCCCATAGCCTTGCATACATATCTTTTTTGTAAGTACACTGAATTCAGTGAAATTATGCGTAAGTTGTACGGTTATGAATATATTAATCAGGAATGAATATCGACAATATCGAATCACCCCTTCTGGTACCTCCCATACAAAATGACCTCTTTTTGGAAAATGTATATTTCTCCCTTAACTTCCAACCGGACACTTGGGTGCAATGAAAATTGTTCGGTAAATTTATCTTCTGATAAATTAATATTTCTCCCATAACTTCTTAACCGGCACCTGGGGGGATAATCAAATTTGGTCAGTTAATTTATCTTGTAATAGGAGGCAAAGCCTCAGCAACCCTAACTATTTGGCACACACCTTCTCGTACCTCCCATTTTAATACATGGGATATTTCCCCATTTACATACGTATCATTTTTGCATGTACACTGAATTCAGACAAATTTTGTCAAGGTAAGCGATCATTGAATGTTGATTTAAGAAAAAAGATCAGGCACGTTGTGCTGCCCCTAATTGTACCTTCTGCACAAATAGGTCAAATTTTGTATGTTTTTGCTCTGCATGCAGACAAAAAATAATACACAGGTAATTTTATTTCAAACATCTATTAATTTCAATAACTCAAGACTTAAACAATATCTTATATTGGGTGATGGTATTTATCAGTCAGTTTACCTGACTGAAATTTTTGTACTGGTTTTTATGGAAATTTGTGTGCAATTGTTACTGAATGGCTTTTGAAATTGAAAAATAGAAAAATCTTAGTGGAAAACTCGGAAAATTCCCAAAAAAACGAAAATTTTGATATTTGTTATCGACGAAATGTTGTAGTTTTCTCATGATTTGATGATTTTGAACGATTTTAAGGTGGAAAATTCGTCGTGTAGCTTGGAAAATTTCGGATAATTGTGAAAATCAGTGAGATCAAAAATGTTTCGCGTAAATTTTGGTTGGAGAAGTTAACGAGATAAATAATAGTTCACGAATAATAATGTTGCGATCAATGCCACACACTGATAGATGGCGATATATGATGATTTAGGCAGTGCGCAATTTGACAGGTGTCCTTTTGCATTTTCTATTGAGCTTGCTGCAATTGCTTCGAGTTTTGCAAATTATTACAATGATTCCCGATAATGGTATAATGTGCATCACAGCCTGAAACCGTACAAGCATTGCGATTAGTGTGTTCAAATACTTCCTTTTTTTAAAAAACCCGGTTTCCGAGTTATTCGAAAAATAGATTTTTTAAAAAATTCGGTTATCGAATACAGCATTTGAAAGAAAACCGGTTCAACCGGTTTTTTCGGTTTTTTCCTTAAAAGTTAAAAAAAAATAGTTTGGTTTAAGAAAATGCACGTTTACACTTTTACTTTTTAATAAATTTTTGTAATCACTTTCATTTTATTTTTAAAAGTAGTATTTTTGAAAAGGAACACATTTTTAGAATATTTTTAATTTTGTTTTTTTTTTTTTAAATTGTATGCAATTTAAGTGTTCAATTCTGAGTCTATTCTTCTGTGTCGTTTTTATAAAGCTTGGTACAAAAAACACGCGCTCACTAATTGTGGAAGTAGGATTTATTGACAAAAGCGCATTTAGAAGGATGTTGAGCTTTTCTGTCCTTTTATTAAATCTATCGAAATAGTTGAAATCATCATATAGGCTTGTGTCATTGCAATTTGTTTTTACTGGTGTATTTTGGATGTTATTTATTTTTGTTTAAATCGTTGTAAAGACTACCATTATGGGATTCCTCTATCTCACAATCTGAACTGTGTTGCTAGACTCTGCGGTTGTTGTGATTATTGCAGGATAAAGTCTTTTAAAAAGTTCGTTCGCACATTCCATCATTTCCGCCTTTTTAGAATACTTTACACAGGCTTGTAGGTAGGGTAGCCAGATATTAAAATCTGAAAAACAGTACATTAGTGAAGAAAAAACAGTAAAACGAAGAAAAAACAGTACATTTTAAATTAAAACATAAAAATGTATAAAGTATCATATATTTTGAGAATAATTCAATAAGCAACAGACAATCTTAAAAAAATAATGTTATATCATAAGGCATTTACACAGAGTACATACAAATCGTTGGCTGAACAAGCAAAGGCTCTAAAAAATCGAGATTTCAAAGCAGCAGTATACATTAAGTAAAAATACATCTACCACAAAAAAATACAGTTACCTTAGTTTTTGTAATACAATGGAGAGGAATTTTGCTGTGGGATTGTAAATAGGCAGAATAAATAGGCAGAATAGCCCCAGCCCCAGTAGTAAATTTTAACAATGATCAGTGGAGGTTTACTCGAGTTATCGTCCCAGCCAGACGGACGGACAAAGCTCAATCGTCTTAAAAAGTCCTAAAATGCATTTTGTCTGTAGGTATTTGATACTTTCACGTATCAAATGATATATACCCTAATCCCTGTGTGGGTATAAATGTAATAACAATAACAACGTTTTAAACAATCTATGTGTTTACTATGGTAGAGCACAAAAACAGTTAAAGGCTTGAAAAACAGTACTTTTGCGTACTGTTTTACGTGTGGTGCATAAAAAAGTACATTAACCATAAAACAGTACATGTACTGCTAAAAACAGTACGTCTGGCTACCCTACTTGTAGGATATTTTCCGGAGCTAAGATATATATATATTCAATGTTTGTATTCTTCTTTCCTTAAATCTTGCTACAATTTTGTCTCGTAGCTCCCGAGCATACGCAGAGTCCATATCTTTGAGCTGTTTCAGTAAAAGACTCACTAAATCATTTGATAATCTTTTAATTGCGTGCGCTAAAGGCTGAAGCACTGAGCTCAAATCTCTCAAAATTGTTATTTTTTTTGGAGCTGAATGGAGTTTCCCTAAATCCAAAAGCGCATGATTGACACATGGGTAAATTCTTTGAAACTGTTCAATCATTGCAGATAAGGAGCTCCACCGGTGTTTCCCATTCGATTGGAAAATAAGGCCATATGACATTATTACCACAGAAGGTGTGAAATAAAGCCATTATGGCATTATGTTTCTATGTTTCTGTTAATAAGTCAATGAACATAGTGGTGTACTAGAGAACACATTGCAGCGGGAGACGAATGCGGTGGGAGGCACGCCTCCCCCACTTCATCTACTTCATAACGCTTTTTCATTACTTTTAGTGGCATTTTTCATTGGTATGACATTATTTTCACTTTGATCGAAAATTTGATATGGTGTTATTGTACAATCATGCTGGTAATGCACGACACCGGATTTTTAGACTTCCAATATTTCACCGCATTCATCATCGTCACTATCATCGTCGTAAAATGGTTTTTCTAAATTTATTTGAAATTGAATTTTTAAATTTTACAAAGCTTCTAAAATCTTTCTCGTTTATAAAACGTAAAAAGTTTTTTTCTAAATTAATTTGAAATTGAATTTTAAAACTTTAAAAAGCTTCTAGAATTATTCTCGTTTACAAAATCTAAAAAGTTTTTTCTAAATTAATTTCAAATTCATTTTTAAAATTTTACATAGCTTCTAAAAACATTCTCGTTTATAAAATGTAAAAAGTTTTTTTCTAAATTAATTTGAAATTGAATTTTAAAACTTTAAAAAGCTTCTAAAAATATTCTCGTTTACAAAATGTAAAAAGTGTTTTGGAAATTAATTTCAAATTCAACTTTAAAGTTTTTACTTTTTCAATAACTCCTTTTAGAGTTGTTGCAAAGCAATTTTAAAAAAACCGAGTACCCGAAGGAAAAAACTCGGTTAAACCGGTTATTCGAAAATGGCATTTTTGCAAAAACAGGCATACGGTTTTAAATAATAAAACCGCTTTACGGTTTCTCGGTTTCGGTTTTGAACACCCTAATTGCGATCATTTGATATTCAATACCAATTCGATAATTTGTTCAGAAAATAAGCAGCATTCATACTGTTTTTTTTTAAAGAATTTTCTTTTTTTCGAAAACGACTTTGTAGTTTTCTAGGGAAAGTTATTTGTTTGACTAATGCCTCCTATTTGAAGATCAAACCTTAGATGAAGGGAAAGTCATCGACGCCAAAGTCATCCATTGCAATCCTTCAATTCCCTGCGTACTGTGGATGGTGTGGTATGCGCAGAATATCGCGATGCTTACCAACGTTTAAATTTGCTGGAAAACGATACACATTGGGACTCAACGCTCGCCGATGCGACTGTTTCGGCGCCAGCGAATCAAATTCGTACATTGTTTGCATCGGAGTCACATGTGTGTCAAATACAAGGAGAGGGATGACGACATTTTGCACAGAGTTTGCACAAAACCTTCGAATTTGTTCTTGAAATGAACGACTGGATGCGCAACAAACGTTAGTTCTGATCCAAGACATGTGCGTGCTCATGTGCGGCAATATGCTGTCGACATTGAAATGCATCGTTCGCGAATTGCAACGGGAGCAAGACTAATCTACATGATGGCCAAATAAGTTCGGACGAATGTGTAGGTATTTACTTTCTCGATGGTCCCGGTGGGATAGGCATTTGCTGTCACATTGTTTGAAGCAGTTTGCAGTTCGACTGGCAAATTCCATTAAGAAGCTGACGACGACAAGACAATGTGCACAATGACCAAGAATTCGGCGTCAGAGCATAAACGAGCTTTGGAAGTAGTTGACCGAACGATGAAGGATTTACGAGGTGATATGAAATGATTTGGTAGGCCTTTGATATTGATCTCCGGAGATTCCCTTTTTACTTAGCCGATTTACATAGCATGTTTGAAAATGTCGTCAATGTCAAGAAGTTGAAATTGACCACGAACATGCTGAATTCTCGAGACAACTGCTTGCGAATGGCAATATCCACATTCTTATTGATATTTCGACTAATTCGCTATCGCAAATTTTTGGTAGTTCACATCGTCGAAGGAACTCATCACCAATGCATTCCCCGGCATTGCACAAAATTGGGACATTGGGCTTACAAATTAAAATTTTGTATATTAATATATGGAATGAAATGAAAATTATAAAAATCTCGATTTGGTTTAATGAACAGACAATACTACTGAAGAACTGTATCCGTAGAATCTATATCGTCGATATCCTGCAAAAATGTCTCGAGCCCACTTTTGTTTTGATACAATAACTACAGAACTACTTTTAATGGACATGGGATTTTTTTAAGTGGCATAGACTATAACTTTGGGACACTTTTGCATCATTAAGACCGTTTAAAAAAAGTGGACTTGAGACCTTTGTGCGTATATGATCTGTCTTACTATCACCCTGATTATGATTATTACTTGTCATATTTCCAGCAAACAAAGTTGAATAATGTTAAAAAAAATGCATGAAGATTTCTAATTTTTCGATGATCTTCTTTAGTTTGCGTACGTGTGGTTCGTCGTAAGGAAAAGTCGTCTTTGGGAAAGATGCAGATCACACTTCGTGCTACAAACTTCTTATAGAGAAAAATGGCGTATAGTTAACCAGAAAAGTTTATTGACCGTCAAAAATTGAATACCGTTTTTTGGTATTTTTTTATTTTAAATGGAAAAATCTTGTACCTTGACCGATGGAAAAACTGAATATGACAGTTCGTAGTACTAAGCATTACCAATATTTTGGTATATATCAAAATGGTGTCACTTTTATAGGAGTTTCGAAAAACACTCACTTTTTTCTGTGTACAATTTGTGATATTGGCCATGATGATTTAGTATATCGCTTGACTCTTTTTATTCGACATTACATCAAATAGTCAAGAGCTCGTTAAAAAATAATATATGCACATCATTTTTCCCCGCTACAGAAATTTGAATAAAAATGCATTACATGTTTTTTTAGTTTTTAGCGCTTGGCAGAGATTAATGTCAATGAAAATGAAGTGTTGTCATAGTCGACATTAGGCGGCTATATTGGTACTTTTATCTCCAGAGAATTTTCAATTTGACATCGAAGGCGCTGATCAAATTTTGTTGAAATAAAGTCTAATCTGTAGCATGCATAATTTTTTTATTCTAGAAAGTGTTGTACCAAAGACTTTTGTGCCGATATCGAATCGATCTGGAAAGTCCAGTTTTTTTTCTTAATTTATTGAATATAATGATCGATGCCAACTGTTAATGGCCTCGGCAACATTCATACTCATACTGATAGTAATGCGGCTAGCAGATCCCTGGAGAAAGTGTACACCACTTCGAATGCCGAACATGGGTTTTAGGAACATTGGCTCCAGGACATGACGACATACATATATGGTAAACTATACATTGGCAAGGACCGCCACCACCGTGAATTTGGGCGAAGTTTACGGTCTCAATGGTGTTCCTCTTATAAGAGGGAAACTGAACCTCATTGCTAAGGAGAGATGGATCAGAGAATCCACTTGCAAACCAAACAAATTTAGCCTACAATAGATTAACAGAATCTCTCCTGGCCGGTTAGTAAAATCACTAAGAGCTTCGAAACATTCGTACAACGATTTTTGTAGAAGCTGCAATGATGGGGAATAAGAGGAGGATCTTTTAAGTCACTGCCCTGCTTTTGGTGACCTGAACTTGTGGACAATACCTGCCTATCAGTAGGCGATTTGCAGAACATCCATGCCTTCATCAGAGCAACGAAATGACATGAGGCCGAACAGAATAGGAATATTTGTTGCGAAAATTTTGGAAATGGTATCACAACGGAACTCATACTAGGACACATATGCGCTGTGCTGAACGCGGCTGCCGAATTAATCTAACCTAACTAAGAGTTTGTGAGAATCTAAAAATAAAAACGTACTAACCACTCTAATGTGAAAAGCTCTCCAATATCTCCTTCATGGGATATAAATTAAGTTATTTGAAGCACCAATATTTTATCTATAAACTAATTGTCATCTTGTATAGAAATATGCACTGTGCGAAACAATATTCAGCCTAATTTTATGTCAGAAACTGTGAACATAACTTATTTATTTTTCTATTCGATACATACACAATACACGTCTATAATATTCTACATTGCGTAACAGTTGGTTACAAGATGACGTAATATATAGAACTAACGTAAGTGGTCTAATTAGTTAGAGTTACTTGCACTTGTTTTTGTATAAAAGACTAAAGCGCAGTTTGTAATGTGCTCCAAACCCTTGGGAACTGGAACTGTTCATCATTATCGTATCATCATGCCGATTTATTTAGTTGCATTTCCATAATGGAGTTTGGAATTTACGATTGTTTTCCGCCAAATAATGTGTTCATTAATCGACGAGTCGCTTACCAACCAGTGGCTGGCTGGTAGCTCATCGGAATCCGGCATAATTTGTGAGCTTTATAACCAATTACAGTTTCCTTATTTGTTTAATTATTGTAAAGTGTAATGCAAACATTGCAATACAAATGAATTATCTTTATTTAATTAAAAATTCATGAATAACTTAATTTATCCACTGGATGATTATTGTATGGCAATAAAATTAAATTTATAAACATTAACGACCAACAACAACGAGAATAAAAAAATAAACACAAAAAATACCACAGCGAACAAAGGCAAGCCAATGTCGAAGGACGAACAGGAGACAACCGAAATGAGAATCAAATATGTGTGCAAGTGTGTGCGAATGTTTACTATTGCATACGCACTCTATCACACACGACCGTGCGCCCACACAGGTTTTAATGAAACAAAATTAATTATTGCAAATGAAATTACCATAAAATATTGTATTCGAATTGGTGTCCTTGTTGCCTATGTCGTTGCTATTGTTATTGTTGTTAAATAGCAACAACACGCAAAAGAAACACAGAAAAATATTCATATCATGAAACATGTAAATTAACTGAACTGAACTGGAAATGAACACATAAAATGTTATTAAAAAATATGTCATAAAATTAAACAAAAATTGAATTATGATATACGAATATGCAAACCTCACGATCACACATGTGCGCATTACTGCAACATTTATCCCGGTCACTCGTAACCTGGAACACTAAGTTTCACGATTATTGTCACTTTATATCGAGCCCTTACCGCCAAAATAGTGTAAACGACACGTTTATCGATTTTCGTTTTTTGATGAAAATCGATAATTTACTATCATTTGCATCATCTCTTAAAATTTTATAACTGTAAAAAGTTCCGTTACGAATTTACAGCAAAAGCAATTTTAAGGTAAGTGAACATTCTTAGTTTGTTTACATTTTTTGTGACTGCGAAGTGTCGCTTACATTAAAATTTTCTGTAATAAAGTATTACAATATATTCGCGATTTTACTATTTTTTCGTTTTGTCGTTAAATCAACTTGAGGAAAGCGTGTTTTTTTTAATTTAAAATAAATTTCTTTTTCAGTTTTCAACAAAAAATCGCTTGTTTCATACAGAGATTCTGATTCTGTGGAAATAATAAATTCACAAACATTTTTTCTTCGAAGACTGCTGAATTAGAATTTGAAGATATTGAAGAAGAAATGTGTGAAAAAATTTGACTTATTTGTATAGGAGGTACAACTAGGGGCAGCACAACGCGTCTTATTTTTTTCGTGAATCAACGTTCAATTATTGCTTTCCTAGGCAAAATTTGTCTAAATTTAGTGTACGTACAAAAATTATATGCACGTAAAAGGGCAATATCTGTTATTAATATGGAAGGTACCAAAAGGGATGTATCAAATAGTTAGGTTTTCTGAGGTTATGCCTCCTATTACAAGATAAATTAACTAACAAAATCTGATTGTCCCCCAGGTGCCGGTTTGGAAGTTATGGGAGAAATATTAATTTTCCAAAAATAGGTCATTTTGCATGGAAGGTACCAGAAGGCGTGAACAGATATAGTCTATATTCATTCATTCATTTTATAACCGTACAACTTACCCAAAATTTGACTGAATTCAGTGTACTCACAAATAAGATATGTATGTAAGACTATGGGGGTGAGTTCGGTCATTTGTATGGGAGGTACCAGAAGTTTTCTATGGTTTTGCCTCCTATCACAAAATAAATTTATCGACTAATTTTCATTACCCCCAGAGCGTCTGTTTGGAAGTTTTTTTTTTTTAATTATTTTAACGTAACCGACACAACATTAGTCAGAAGCTTGTGAGCATGACAGCGAAAATAATGTAAGCGACAAAAATATGTGTATATGTAAATAAAACCAATTTTATCATAAATATTAGACAAAATAATGCTTACGTTTTACATTTCACGGTTATACTTAGACCAAAAGCAGAGATAATTAGAAAAAAAAACTTCTCCTTTAAAAATTTTTTTTTGTCGCTTACACTATTTTGGCGGTAAGGGCTCGATATAATTCTGTAGTAAAAATTTAATCATAACAGAAAACTTTGGATTCCTATCACAGCCAACGTAGTTCATGTAGAAATAATAGAATCAACCAGACTGTAAGTAGTCCTTAGTTGTTTTATTGGCAGATAACACAATTGTTGTGTGCAAATATTAAAAATAGCTAATTTTTATGAATCACTTTTTTCTCTTTAAACTATAAATCAAGAAATTTGCTTAGCAAATGTGTAGTTGTTTGATACTAACAACTTACAAAGTTTCACTTTCTTCGCCCTTATAAAAGTTTAATTTGAAATTATAAAAATAGGCGAAATTGTCTACATAAATTTACATAAATATGGGTATTTCCAGTCATTGTCGTTTTTTTATTTTGTAGTTTTCTTAAAAAGTTGAAATATCTTAAAGACTATGTTAATATTGAAAAAATCTACATTTTGAACAACACTATAATGTTCTTTTAATGAAAATTACCTACAATGTTGTGTCTAAAATTATGACTAACGTTATCCACAGGCACTTAAAATGTCAAAGAAAATTTGTAAAATTAAGCGGAATTTCTTATGTTATCTATTAATTCCTTTTTTTTTTTGGGTTTTATAAACAACTTACTTCACATTTCAAATACATTAAACTTTTATGCTACTTCAATCTAAATGTGTATCAGAGGATTTGGAAAGAAGGAACTTTTGAACGAAATGTATAGTTTGTTTGGATAAAGTTCAACTAATTCACAACGCGAGAAGCTATCCCATACCTCATTCATGGGGTGTCGAAAACATAGATCAAAACAATTTCGTAGACAGAGACATAATTCGAGTCATGGTCTCCCGCATAATAGTCGCATGTTCTAATCATCATCCAACAGTCGGCCCCCTCATCTAAAAATTACCGCTGACTATATTTTTTTTAATTTTTGGCCTATGAGCGCAGTTGCTTTGTACCTCTGCAGATAATAAAAATTAATTACAAGTAGCTGAAAATTAAATGATTATTTTGGCATTACATTCCTCTACTGTATAAAATTACATGATGTTATTTGACTAACACTTCTGCATATTTCGGTCGTGCTGAATTTGATAGTGTACTTAATTGTTTAATATATAATAAATATTATGTATACGCCTTCATATGTTCATGATTTCCACGATTGAAATCTTGATCAGTATACTGTTTATGTACCGGAAACACATGCTTTAATATATAAATCCTTTGTAGAAGATATTAATTCATTAATAAAAGATAGGCATCGCCAGTTGTATTTTATGGAGATTATCTTCCCATCTTAAAGAAAGATGTTGTCTATACTGTATAAAATAAATAGGAAAGTAATAAAATAATAATAATAATAAAACCTGAAAAGGCCAAAATATGCTTTTATAGGCTTAAACCCCCAAAACATGCCGGTAAGACTTTTATATGTATTTGCATATGCAAGTATGCATTGCATACTATTTTTGGCCCTGGAGATAATATATGATGCAAAGATATTTTTATTTGTGATCAGTGGGCACAAGGTAAAAGTGTTGCTGAAATTACTGCATATAAGAAAAAATATATGTTTTTAAGGTTATTTTAATATTTTAACCAGAGTTCGAAAAAAAACATTAACGTACGGTATCTTAACGTTCTGTACGGAATTTCATTGAGTACAGTACGCAAACACATACCTTACAAGAAGTACGAAATACACTTCGACACTTTGTTAAGTTTGCGTATGTGTACACAACCAGAATACAGTACGCTACGATTGTATAAAGACGAACACAAACGCTACGATAACGTACTGAACTTCGATCACAAACAGATCACAAAGTGTATATTTTGTGGAATGAACAATCAAAAGATGTTTACTTCCAAACACTGCAGGATTCGGTTTGGCTAAAAAAGACTTTTGTACATAACTTTGGTTCTTGGCTCGAGAGCCAGCTCTTTTTAGTGCTTTCGGCTTTTGACTCGCGAGCCGAGAGGTGATTTGAAATGTTGTAGCTCTTGGCTAATTTTGTGTTAAAGTATAGCTAAATGCTAAAAGATGGGACGATTTTCGGTTTCTGTTTTGAACACTATATGCAACACATCCATATTATTTTACGTTATAATATTAAAACCGTTTTGATATTGAAAATGTTTTTTTTTTTTTAATTGTTAAACTAAATTATAATTCTTGATTCTTGTATTTCTGCATCGTATTGATTCTTCTTCATGCCATATTTAATACGACTTAGTTAGTGCCCCGAATATCATTGTAGTCGTGCATTATAGATGATGATGATGTTAATTAGGGCGTATGCAAAATATGAGCTTCAATTCCTTAATACTCCCAAACAGATTTCCATCGTTGAAAATTTTCAAAAAAAAAACACATTTTCCACATCCTTTTAGATTATTTATCAGGATAATATTTCATATTAAAGGGGAGAATTAGCGCATAACTTCCTGCCATAAATCTGGACAAAAACCACAAATTAAACACTAACCCCACATTTTATAGTAAATAATTACCTCCCCAATTCGTAAGTTATTATTATATTATTGGTCCAACCAATTTGTGCTCCTCTAAAGATTATCGCTTGGAAATTCTTTTTTATTTTGCAAATAATCGATATTCGAAAATTACACTAAAAAGTCTTACGACAAAAAAAATTATTCACGTCTTTCGAACTCAAGAGAAAATTTATGAATGAAAAATTTCTGAATTTTTCTTCAATGAAATATTTAAAAAACAAAAGTTACTCGATAAATTGAAAAATTTTCTTGGAAGTAGTTTTTACTTTTTTGAAAGTATTTTTTTCTTAACAGCGCGACATTACAAATACCCCCCCGCTAAATCGGACTTTGGGGTTTTAACTCCAAAGAGCGATACAACTTACACAAAGTAATGAAGTGCTCATTTGATGTATATATGCTACGTCCAGATATCTTTTGCATGATATATTCCTTTGCCAGTACTATCTATATCCTGAAGTTCATAGTTAACTGTGCCAATTTTCCGCAATACTATAGCTCTAACACCAACAGGTGCAAGTTTAGCGTTAAAATTATCTATTCTTGAACTCTGCGTAAAATTTCTACGAATAACTTCCTGGCCTATCGAAAATTCCTTCACCCGCGATCTTAAGTTGTACGTACGCAAATTTTTCTCATATGCCTTGCGAACCAGATCTTTTATACCGTCGCGTAATAAAGTAAATTCATCTTGTCTTTCAATTTGTGTGTCTGTTTCATTTAAAAGTTTTAGCATTTTCAAAACTTTGTAGTCTTTTCCGTGAGTTATCATGGATTGTCCGAAAACTATTTGATACGGCGTTTTTCCTATAGTATGGTGAACGCTGTTTCTTAGTGAACAATTCACACTGTTCAAATATTCGTCCCAAGAACGTTGATCAGTTCTTACATATGAACGCAAAGCTTCATTAATGGACCGATTTACACGTTCGCTGGCGTTCGCTTGTGGACTGTAGACAGCAGTTACTACGTGTTTAACACCGTTGTGTTCCAAAAACTTTTCAAAATCTTTGCTTTTAAATTGCGATCCGTTATCTGAAACTATTATCTCAGGGACACCGTAACAATTGAATATCTCAGTCTTTAGGTAATTTATAATATTCTTGGAAACAAATTTACGTAATGGCTTAAGAAATGTGAATTTTGAAAAATGGTCTAATATAATCAAAATCCCGATATGTCCAGATTTAGTTCTTGGTAAAGGTCCGATTAAATCGACATAAAGTCTCTGAAAAGGTCTTTCCGTTTTAACCATTTGACCCATTGGAGGTCTTAAATTAGATGTAGGAGTCTTTGATGTCTTACACATTTTACAATTTTGAATATAGTCACGTACGTCTGTCACCAGCCTAGGCCAATAAAAATATCGTCGAATACGTTCTAAGGTTTTTGCGATGCCACCGTGACCAGAGTTAGGCAAATCATGCGCAGCATATATAACAGAATTTCTCAATTCAGTCGGAACCAATAGCTTCCACGCATAAGATTCGTCCTCATGACCTACCGAAAAGTCTGTACGTTTATATATGTACTTATCAACAATTTTGAAATCAGGTAATTCACTTTTAGAAAAATCATTTCTCAATTTAGAATAATCGTCACTGTCAAATGCTTCTGATTCCAAATCAATAGTTGGCAATGTTTCCAATTCCAAACCCTCCAAGTTTACGTCCCCTTCGTGAGCTCGTGACAATGTGTCTGGCACCACGTTTTCCTTTCCACTGCGATGTTCAATGGTAAAATTGAATCCCTGGAGCTTCAATGACCACCTGGCCAAGCGTCCTGACAAATCTCTTTGTTGCATCAACCACTTGAGACTTGCGTGGTCCGTTATCACCTTGAACGGCTGCCCTTCTATATAGGAACGAAACTTTTTAATAGCTAAAACAACCGCTAAACATTCCAGTTCCGTAATTGTGTAGTTCCGCTGTGCTCGATTTAGTTTATGCGACATATAAGCAATAGGTCTTTCTGTTCCGGCGTCGTCCTCCTGTGCCAAAACCGCTCCCACACCACACATGCTCGCATCACACTGCAGTATAAATGGTTTCGAATAATTTGGATGTATCAGCAATGGCGCAGTTGTCAATTTTATTTTCAGATTCTCAAACGCATTCATAGCTTCGTTCGTCCATACAAATGTCTTTTTCTTTGTAAGAAGTTCTGTCAAAGGAAACGTTAATGTCGAGTAGTCCTGCATAAAACGCCTATACCATCCTGTCATACCTAAAAATCTCCTCACTTCCTTGATAGATTTTGGTTGGGGAAATTCCTGTATTGCTTTCACTTTATCCTGATCAACTTGCAACGTCCCTTTACCAACCACATATCCTAAATATTTCACTTTGTTTAACGCAAAGCTGCTCTTCTTTACATTAATTGTTAATCCGGCTTTTCTTAAATTAGCTGCTACTTCGGCAAGATGTTTTAAATGTGAGTCAAAGTCGGTCGAAACAATCAGCAGATCATCCAAATAAACAAATACATTCGATTTTAAATTATACGGAATAACGCGATCCATTAACCTGCACAACGTTTGTGGTGCGTTACACAATCCAAACGGCATTCTCGTAAACTGGTACAAAGGCCGATTAGGGACTGTGAACGCTGTCTTCGGTCTAGAACTCTCTTCCAGCTTAATTTGCCAAAAGGCATCTTTCAAATCTATCTTCGATATGCAATGAACCGGTGGAAGTCTTGCAATTATTCCGTCAATGTTCGGAATTGGATATGCGTCCTTTACAGTCACAGAATTAAGCTTCCTACTGTCGACACACATCCTTACTTTCCCCGGTTTTACGATAACCACAGTAGGAGAAGACCAAGATGAAGACGGAGCCTCTTCTATTACTCCTAGTGATATCATTCTATCTATCTCACCAGTAAGAAGTTTTTCCACCGCAGGTGAAATCGGATAGTAGCGTTGTTTAATGGGCTTCGCATCCCCAGTATCGATATAATGTTCAACTAAAGTAGTACATCCAAGACCCTCGATTTCCGAGTCTGGAAACGCAGCTATAACCCTTTCCAGTCTTTGTTGTTGTCCATCCGTAAGTTGAAGTTTGTCCGGCTCAGTCTGATCGAATTTAACGTCTCCGACAGTTGGAATAGAAATTTTCAAACCGAACGATTCCCAGAAATCGTATCCACAAATAATATCCTGGCGAATTGACTGTGCAACTAAAAATTCGAATAATTTCGTTTGACCCTGAAAGGTTATGTCTAGATACACCGAGCCAGTTATTTTTTGTGTTTTTCCGTCTGCAGTCTTTACATTTCCTGCGCATCTTCGGAATCTTTTAAAATTTGCAATGTCTACAGCCAATTTCCCGCCAATAACACTTTTATTGGCACCGCTGTCCAACAGTGCTAAATAACTTTTATCCTGAACAATCAATTTTATAAAAGGTCTACTGTCCAGTTCTTGACTAATAATAGGTGAAATAACATATAATTTAAATGATTTTAGTCTACGATAATATTCTTGAATTCTTTTTGAAGATCTACTCTTTTCCTTGAAATCCTTAAATATTTGTGATCGAGCTTTTTGATATTCCGCCAAACGAATATGGTAAGGTCTTTTTAATGGATGCACAAACATTGGAAGTGCATTCTCCTTTTCTAAGTCTTTTGAACCATCTATATTTTCAGTTTTGGATGCCCGATTCACTTTTTCCGGACATCCCTCAACCCGTTTCCCTGTGCCTTCAAGGTACAGTTTGGACATTTGGGTTTGTAGGTGTCTTTCAGGCCACAACCATAGCAGAATACTCGTTTTATATCCATACAATCGAAATACGTGTGACCCGCCTCATCGCAGTTCCAACATTTGACTGAATGATGCACTGCAAACACATCATGGTTAGATTCCGAATTCTCGTATCCGCCTGAGACATCATTTCGGTTATCCAATTCTGATATCTTTCCCTTTGTAAGTCTTCGCTGGTCCATTAAATGTATGTCCCTCATAAATTTTTCGTGTTTGCGCACCTCGCGACGAAGATTCGCAACGCTGCCAATTTCAAGATGTAGAATTTCGTGCCTTATTTCAGCTTTTAAATTTCGTGCCAGAATCTCACAAAGTTCAACGTCCGACACGGGTGTCTTTAATTTGTCGGTCATTGCGGAGATCACATCATAGTAGTCTTCAAAACTTTCATTTGATTTCTGTTTACGCCGACGTATGTCATCTAAGACATCGTAGTCACTATAATCAGCTTTATATTGAGTTCTCAAAGCTCGAGTTAAAGAATTCCAATCAAAGTGATCATGTTGCCTATGAAATCGCCAATACCATGCTAATGCCTTTTCATCAAATAATGTGTGTGCATGCTTACACAAAAGCTCAAAGTCACCATTAAGGGTATTTGAAGTAAGAATATTGACTCGATAAATAAATTCATCCACTGATGTCTGATTTCCGTATCCACTAAACTTTATCCTCCAATTGCGAATTATAGTCAATACTTTTTCGGCATTAAAATGTCCCGTATCTAAACTGTGCCTAACTGTTGCGTTATTATTATTACCTGAAGAGGTATTCTCATCATTTATATCCGAACTCGGCGAATTATTGGAATTATGGACCACATTCGTACGACTGTGATTAGCCATGTTCATGTTCTGCAATATTACACGCAACTCATTTGAAATATAATTTGTAATTTCCCCTCGAAATTCATTTAACGATTCTGAAACAATCTGCCTAATATATGGTTCCCTATCTGAACTACCTCTTTG
Source organism: Muscina levida (assembly GCA_964034835.1). NCBI lineage: Eukaryota > Metazoa > Arthropoda > Insecta > Diptera > Muscidae > Muscina > Muscina levida. Next base: position 93,959 of record CAXIUB010000333.1, on the reverse strand, counting down.
AGGATTCTGAGTTTGTTCTCTGAGTTGTTTCCTCCTAGCTCCACTCCGCGTATCTACACCAACAGCATCATCATCTAAATTCACTGTAAAGCTAACATTTGTCGGCTCCACTACCGAATTTTCACGACTACGGGTTATCGGCATGATAAAAATAAAATAAAAACCTTAAGTAAGATCTTCAATAAACAGTTTTCCGATACTCAACTTAGAACTTTGTTAGCATACTCAAGTTTATAAAAGTTTATAATTAGTTCTATATTTCCCCACAATGTATAAGCAACAAAATTTGAATATTGCCCGGGTTACAAAGTAGATAATTAAACTTAAGAAATCCTCAGACAAATCTTCACACAAAAGTATAGGTTCACAATCTTTAGATTAATTAGATGAGTCAACATCCGTTTAGTACCAAATATTGAAATCTCAAATCTAAGTAACCGAAAGTCAGATCACCTGAAATGTCCGCTAGTTTTTTTGTGAGTATGTTATCGATATTCACCAATAACCAAAAATCTCGAACAAAAAAAAAAACTGCTGGATGAAATTAAAATGTTAGACAAAATACAAGGTTCAGTATTCCGTTTGCACTACAGAATCTAAATTCCCAAGTAAAATGACACATTGAACTTGTTCATGAAAGAAAAGATGGATATCGCCACCACGGAAAGATACTTAATTGAAACATCAGCAAACTAAATTTAAAATTAGCATACAGTTATTTCGTTCTAGATATAAATCCAAAAACAGTTTCATTTACTGATGCCCCACGTTGGGCGCCATTTATTTTATGTAACGGCTCATTAGTTCCCCACTTCTCAGAAGCCTGTTTGCTACCTTTTTATACCGGCCGTGCTCAGGGAAAATGGGTGGTGTTCTTGGCAACTGAAAAGCTGGTCAAAGCTCAAAACATAAAATTAAAATAAGGTAGCTTTAAAACCTTCATGACGACATCCAAAAAGAAACATAGAAATTACTTTACAAACTGAAATATAGAACTCGTATACAGAGGAATGTGATGTTGTTCACCTCTGATTCCACGCCCACCCTACCTTCGCTAACCATTGCAAATTTTATTGGATAGCCCATCTTGAGTACGCTAACTTGGTTCTAAATCTTTCTCGGAATTAATAAATTTAAAATAAGATATACATTGGTATTACCTTACAAAACAATTTTTTTAAATAACAACATTCTGGTTTTAGTGAATTTATATAAAAACAAAGTTAACGCTAATTCTTTTGTTAAATTAATTAATCATCGATGAGAGAGAGAAAAAAAAACATAGTGTAGGCAAAATATTAGAAAAAAAAATATTGTAAAATTTGCAAAAAAAAAAAAACATATTTTTACATTTCTTAATGAGGATAAATAAAAGCAAACAATCTATCAATATATGTATTTTTTGTATTTAACTCAGTATTTTAATTAGGTATAAACTTACCACGATTATGCTCCAACGAAGACAGCAGGCCTGTTGTCCGATATTGGTTTTCGTAGTTTTGGTTGTTTATATTGATGTTGTAGGTATCATTTCAAATATTAAATTAGCCAAAAGATGTTTGCAAATATTATCCACAACTTAACTAAATTTTAAATTTTACGTTATAATATTAAAACCGTTTTGATATTGAAAATGTTTTTTTTTTTTTAATTGTTAAACTAAATTATAATTCTTGATTCTTGTATTTCTGCATCGTATTGATTCTTCTTCATGCCATATTTAATACGACTTAGTTAGTGCCCCGAATATCATTGTAGTCGTGCATTATAGATGATGATGATGTTAATTAGGGCGTATGCAAAATATGAGCTTCAATTCCTTAATACTCCCAAACAGATTTCCATCGTTGAAAATTTTCAAAAAAAAAACACATTTTCCACATCCTTTTAGATTATTTATCAGGATAATATTTCATATTAAAGGGGAGAATTAGCGCATAACTTCCTGCCATAAATCTGGACAAAAACCACAAATTAAACACTAACCCCACATTTTATAGTAAATAATTACCTCCCCAATTCGTAAGTTATTATTATATTATTGGTCCAACCAATTTGTGCTCCTCTAAAGATTATCGCTTGGAAATTCTTTTTTATTTTGCAAATAATCGATATTCGAAAATTACACTAAAAAGTCTTACGACAAAAAAAATTATTCACGTCTTTCGAACTCAAGAGAAAATTTATGAATGAAAAATTTCTGAATTTTTCTTCAATGAAATATTTAAAAAACAAAAGTTACTCGATAAATTGAAAAATTTTCTTGGAAGTAGTTTTTACTTTTTTGAAAGTATTTTTTTCTTAACAGCGCGACATTACAACACGTACGTACTGTTTTTTCGAATTCTGTTTTTAACATCTACCAATAAAATTGTTTAAAATCGTAGAAAGTAGTGATATTCTGGGAACATAAAATTTGGTAATCGTTTTTATGAAATTATCGCGAATAATAAGATTTTTCTTCTATTAAGGGAAATAATTTATTCAGGAATCCGCCGGAAAAATATGACATCTTTAACAAACATCATATAAATGGATAAAATGGCGGAAAATTAAAAATGGAAAATTAGGAACTCTTTTCAAACATGAAAGCCTATATTTGACCACCACATAATGGCTCGCTTCACGAGTAAAGAAAAACATACACTGTTGAGCGCAATATTATATGCTCCACTGTATTTCGGTGCAGATGTACCTGAGGTGTCATAATCCAAAAACCTAGGTATGAAAGATAATCCCACAATGAAAGATAATCCAAACTACAACTTTACAACCAACAACAACAAAACAGTAATTAGTTTAGTTTTGCATTTATTTACTTTTTTAGGGTGATCTTCAAATTATACACTTATACTAAAACTTAATTTCCCTTTACACCCTATGAATGAGGTATGGGATAGCTTCTCGCATTGTTGTGAATTAACACGCTTTCACCTAACGGCATCTACTTGTTTATCGACGAATGCAAACGTCACTGTTTGAGAAGCTCTTACTAGACACGCCGATTGACTCGACACTAATACTGGGGAGCCGACAATGAAGAAAAATGTATTTATTTATTTTTCTTTAAGAGCCAGGAGTTGAACCTGTGATCTCCCGCATGGTAGTCGCGTGTTCTAACCACTATGCCACGGCCGATCCCGGCCGTGGTTTTAAATTACAAAATTAAACTAATTTATTAAAACAAAAATTAAATTTGAAGCGGGCCATTATATACATAACTCACATTTCCCAAATTGTACATTTTGTGAACCTTTCACTGTAAATACTGTAATACTGAACACTTGAACTTTTCACATAATTTCGAACACAGTAACTTCTGTTTAAAATATTTGTTACCTTACCAAAATTAGGACGGTTCCAAATAGATTTTCTTATATTAATACGACGTTTTATTGATGAGCCCACCCACAACTCGCTCATGCTCTTTACGTTTTAAATAAAAAAACACTGTATAATAATGCTTACGACTTTTTTTAAATAGAATTAATAAATTAATTTTTAGTATGTTCGGCCGTGGCATGATGGTCAGAACACAGGTTCAACTTCTGGCTCCAGTCATCTAAACAATTAAAAAATAAATTTTTCTTTCATTGTCGTCAGCAACTTAGCAGTATAAGTGTCGAGTCAATCGGCATGTCTTATAAAAGCTTCTCAAATATGGACGTTCGCATTCGTCGATAAACAAGTAGGTGCCGTTTATTGCGCGAGAAGCTATCCCATACCTCATTCATTGGGTGTAAAGGGAAATTTAGTTAGTAGTTAGTAGAATGTCCACATACCCTTCTGAGTTCATGCGAAAGCTTGTCAGGGTCCGCCACAAAGTTCATTTTGCCGAGAATCCACCAAAAACCAAACGGCCGGCCCTTAGTCCAACGGCCTGCGGGTTTTAACTCTTTCGATCCCGCACCTAGGCCAACAGGTACAAACATTTTTGCACTCATTTCCTAGCTTAATAGACATAAATAAACTACAAACGAGTAAGGTTATAGCGAACTCGCAGGGTCTAGGCATTTAAGTTCGTTATAGGCGAAGTTGGTATTTTATTACATTAAAAAATGATCAATCAAATTTAAAATAATCAAATAAAGACAACAGAATAACATTTTAGTATGTGTTTGAATGAAATAACGTTACCGTTGTTAAATTAATTAAAAACAATGTACGGATAACTGTATAACGTTATAACCGTAAAAACTTATTAAAACTGAAAAATAGGACAACAAAAATTGTTCGTTATACGTAAAGTTCGCTATAAACGATGTTCGCTATAACAGTATAGATTTATATAGAGAAATGAAGCAAAACCGTTGGGACCAGGAAAGTGTTCGTTATAACTAAAAGTTCGTTATAAACGAACTCGACTGTATTTTGGATGATTTTTTTTAAGCAACTTTGGACCGTTAAGGAAGTATATTTGGAGTAAATAAATACACAAACAAATGATTATAATTAAGATATTTCCTCTTTGTTTCTTGTTCAGATGCACTTTTTTAATATCTTACAAGTGATTCAATACAAATCTGTTATTATCTGTATAGCATTCTAGGTGAACGCCATATTTTATGCATTTTGATAGTGGCATTCAGGACCGGCCGTGGTATGATGGTTAGAACACTCGACTACTATGCGGGAGATCACAGGTTCAACTCCTAGCTCTAGTCATCTAAAAAAATATATAAAAAACAACTTCGCCGTATAAGTGTCGAGTCAATCGGCATGCCTAGTTAAAGCTTCTCAAACAGTGACGTTCGCATTCGTCGATAAACAAGTGGGTGCCGTTAGTTGTGAATCTGAAAATAGAAAGAGTGTCAATTCACAACAACGCGAGAAGCTATCCCATACCTCATTCATGGGGTGTTAAGGGAAATACAATTTTGTTTTTTTAAGCATTCCGGTCTTTCAAATTAACCTTTCCAATGACCACAGTCGTCATATCACTTTGAAGCTGGAGGTGCAAATGCTATTTGAAGGGGTTTGGATCTAGATATCATTTGTCATTACTAGGGCGACCAATTTTCAGCATATGCTGAATATTGCTGATGCTATTAATTTAACGATTTCAAGCGATCTTGCTTATTTAAAAGGTTTGTGCTTTTTTATACAGTTTTTGACCTTATTTAAATTTTTGAAACATTTTGATAAAAAATGTTTCTATCAATTAAAAATGTTTACATATCACAAGCCCTTGCGGTTCATAAAAATATGACAGGTAGTATTAAATTTGCAAACTATCCTTTTATTTTACACACAGCCTGTGTTCAAGATTCTGTAAAAGCCCTGTTTTTATCGATAGCTTAGATCGTTCGATTCGTAATATTTCTATAGTTTGCAGGCGCCTTATCGAAAACAAAAATTTAAACTAATGAAACCTTATGTGCCCCTATAACCTAAACCAATAACGACACCATGGGGAGCGTGGTTGGAAGCAGCGAAGTATTATACTAATTATTTGGAAGACATAAGGGAAGTCATTCAAGATTTTAACGAAAATGATTCTGAAGCATTGCGATAAAGCAAAGCGATTATTTCTAATGAAAATTTGTAATTCGACCTTTCCTTCATTAAAACAAACTTTAAGTGCATCCGGCATGCCATTATAAAAATAGAGTCAAGCGGATTGCAATTGAATGAAAGCTTGGAAACAATACAATCATTTCAACATGCTATAGAAAAATATCTGATAAAAATTATTTTAAAAAATGGCTGCCGTACTTGCGCGAAATCAACAATATTATTTTTAAAAGTTCCAAAACAACAAGTGCGTTTATCGGAAAATATTCGCCTGCTGAATCAACACTTTTTAAATACGCTCCAGTTTCATCGTGTGACGTGGAACGTGTTCTTTCTATATATGGAAATTTTTTTACAAACCAGCGTAATAGTTTTACCTTAAGAAAATTAAGAAGTTTTTTTTTTGGTTTGAAAATTACTTTCTTTGTATGAATACCCGACTGAATAATTTTGTTAATTTACTTATGGTTTTTATTACTTATTTAATAGATGTGAAATTGTTTTTGGTTTGTTTTTCAATAAATAAAAAAATAACAAATGCTGAAAATAAAGTTAATCGTGCTTATTTCAAGGGTTTTTCATGCTGTTTTAAGTACTGAAAACCGTTTTTTTTTCATGCTAAAAAATGGTCGCCCTAGTCATTACATTGATAAAAATTTCAATTTTTGTCTGAAAGTTGTGGGAAATCGGTACTTTATTCTTGGTAATTATTATATATTACTTTAATAATATATAATGATATATTATAAAAAAATATAATAATATATTATAACTTTTTAAACTGTTCGTTTGTTAGTTTTTGTGGATCGTGTTTTATATATTAAATTTACGTTAAGTGTATCAAATGATACATCAAATTCGGCTTACGATCAGAAAAGTGTTTTTTATTGTTTGATATTTTTGGTCAAATTCAGTGTGTGCGTGACACACATCGTAAGCCGAATTTGATGTATCATTTGATACACTTAACGTAAATTTAATATATTATAACAATATTACAATATATAATATTAAATAATATATGTGTAATAAAATTTATATATATAATAACACTATGTGACAGTCATTTGGAAATTGGGGAGTGACCTACTGCATGTTGTAGGTCTGGTCTAGTACACCATGACCCTATATACCAAAGTTTCCTAACACCCTCAAAATCATGACTTACGGGTAAAAACCCGGGTTGAAAAAAACTAGTCGGATACTTTAAACGCTAAGAACTTAATAGCAAAATCAATAAATCGTTAAAACAACATGTTAAAACCCGATGAAATTCAGTTTATTATATATTGAAGGGAATACTATGAATTTAAAAAATTACACAGTCCGACAAGGGTTTTTTTCTTGTGTTGCATTATGTGTTCCTAAGAGTTTTTGACATTGGAAATTTGCTATCAGGCAGAGCTTTTAAGTTATTTGAAGATAAGTTTTGATTTCTATTTATAATTTGAATGAAGGCGATTGCAGAAAAATTTAGTAGAAACAGGTGACAACATCAGCAACATGCCTGTTCGGCTGCAATTATAGCCCTATTCTATTTTATGATCACCTTAATCTCTTTCTCTTATTCTACGTTTACTTGGGATGCATCATGTCCTTGAGATTGGTGACAATTTTTTTTTTGTGGACCCCAAAAGATTCTCGGAATCAGTGAGCCACTTGAAAAAAGGAGTCATCAGTTTTTGGCCAACAGCTAACTCATACTTCATGATAGCGCTAAACTATATTCGGTAATAATGTAGCTGGGAGTTTTGCCCACAAATATTATTAACAATGTATGACAAAAAATTCACTCGTTTCTGCACTTTTTTCAAAAAAATTGAAGAAGAAATTATTTTTTTTCACTTTTTGCAGCTTAGCTTTGAAGGAGTCCAAATTTTTAACAGTTTTCGCCAAATTGTAGCCACGTTAAAGTTAAACAACTTTCGTGAACATATCAATACAATCCAAACGTGTCTAGGTACCCTAAATTGCTCCTAAAAACCACTATGAACCGGTTTTTCGTACCTTTTCGCATATATAAGCCTGCGACGTGGTTGAATTTAAAGCGATTTTATATTTCTCAGCGCATTTGGAAAGAAGAGTCTGTGGTTTTTTTAACGATATATATATAGTGATATTGGTGTCTTTTCATATAGTTCTGTTTTTTCCTCGAAATTGCAAACTTTTTTGATTTTTTTCACTATTTTTTCAGTTTGAAGAAGTTTGTACCAACTATTTTATAAGGACACCTTAATGTTTACTATTTTTTCACAAAGTGCATGCTTTCTTGGGTGAAAAGCAAATAAAAAATAAAATTTTCACGAATCTCATATATGGTTTTATTACCCTTCGATGGTAGAATCTAACCTTTACTGTCAAGTTCTTTTATTTTGCAATAAGTCTTCATTTGTTGTATAGTGTATGTTTAATTACAAAACATTACTTTCGTAATTTTCGTGGTAATTAAATTAATGGGTTTCGAACTCCCATCCCTGCCTTACATTCTCGTTAGAATCTGTCTACTCCTGGTTAATACACCCTTGTAATTGTTTACAGATTCTAACGAGTAACTTAACGAATGCTTAAAATCGCCGCCACCTTACTTCATCTTGTATCTCTTGTTGACTCTTCAAGTTAACTGCTTGCTACTCTATCGATCGCTACCGACAGCATCCCCTGCATATCGTTGCAAACTAATTACAAATCGTGTAATTATAAAGGTAAAATTGTTACCACAAATAAAGCAATTGGCTTTTGTCCTTATACTAAAACTATTGTGTTTTATTTCCCCTTTCTTTCTTTACATTACATCGCTTACGGCGAACATTTTGGTCCATTCGAGCCGAATCGCGGTTATCTGGTGTGAGAAACTAATACGGTTTCCCTTTTTGTGTAGCGCCGGATTACATCCACCAGCATCAACAACTTTGTGATCATCAACTTCATCATCTCGTCATCAAAAGGTACGTATAGTGCAGAATATATACCTAAAAGTGAGCTCGCGAGTGTAACAAAATATAAACGTACATATCTATATCGAAGTTGTTTTGTCTGTTCTTGCACAGACAACAACAACTAACAGGTCGCCCTACAGCCCATCACTAATAACCCCCACTCCCCTCGCCAAAGTGTTTGTTTTGCCTATTCTACGGCTGCAGTGCAAATATACATACGTATATACATATTCATTTGTAGTGCAGTGAAGTTGTGTGTAATTTGAGTTTTCATAATTGCATAGTGGTCGCTAACAACAAAAGAAAAAAATCGCGACATATTAACGTCATAATTAAGTTGTTGTCTATTTCAACTATCGATTGAAAATAAGCATAAAACGTACCACTGAAAACAATACACACAGCTTCACATATTGCTTTGCCTACTGACTGTTGTTTGTGCGTATTAACATACGTAGTTACATACATACCAGCAGTAGTTGATATTTGCGTATTTTCTTTTGTGTCGCTTTCTTTTGATTTGTTAATACCCTACAGGTATCGCGTCGGTAGTGTTAGTTCGAAAACTCGTTTGTGACAAATTGTATTTTTTGCGGGTTTTGCCTAATATAGCTTCGTGTGCTATACGGGACGGTACAAATAGTGGAAAAATATCGTGTGCACCCTACAGTAGGTCAATCGGACATATTGTAATAAGAGTGTAACTTTTTAGTGTTTTTTGATTAACTTTGCTTTCGCTGCTGTTGTACGTCGCATTCGTTGAAGTTTAAGCTTATTTGTACGTGGTACCCTACAGTCGGTCGAATTGACTATCTTAAAATTTTGTAATTTTTTGATTTTTTCGACATTTTTGTTATTTATCGGGTGTTTGGCTACGATTTAGCCTAAAAATCGAGTACACCCTACAGTCGGTCGATTCGACTTAAGCTAAAATTTTACGATTTTCTTGATTTTTTCGGTATTTTTGTTATTAATCGGGTGTTTGGCTACGATTTAGCCTAAAAATTGAGTAAATTTTGCGATTTGTTTAGATTTTTTTTTTGTCGAATGCTCTAATAAAATTTAACGCGAACTTCAATGCTTTGCGCGATGAAGACCTCGATATTTACAGTCTTGAGGTACGAAGTTCGGAATTGAAGGCATTGTGGGTAAAAGCAAAAATCACTTTCGATGAGTGCTTCGTTTATCTGCAATCGGCAGAAGATGCGACGAGTGCGGACATTGATTCTGCAGACGGTAAACACAACGCGGCGTTCGAAGCCTATATGCAATGTTTATCCGCAATCAACCGTAAGCTAGACCAAATTCGTGGTACTCGCGGGTCTTCTCGACATAGTTCGTCGATAAGATCTCTCCGAGTGGAATCTGAGCATTCGGCACAGAATCCACGTGAAACTCGTCGTTGTGTTTCTGTGTCATCTGGAGCAAGTTCGGTCGTTCGAGGGTCGGATAAATCGGAAACAGTGATCGAAAATCCAATCACTGTTCAAACTTCGGCTCTCCCCATCAGTGATAGCGTACATAATCTATCGCTGCCGCCATGTGATACTGACGTATTTCATGGCGATTTTCTTTCGTGGCCGACGTTCCGAGATTTGTTTAGCGCGGTCTATATTCATAATTCGCGTTTGAGTGACGTCGAGCGACTTTGTCACTTAGTACGTAAGACAAGTGGTGAAGCGCGCGAAATTGTTTCGAAATTTCCGATCACTCATCGCAGTTTCGTTCTTGCGTGGAAAGCCTTGAGAGATACGTACGATAACACTCGTATCTTGGTACATAATCAACTCAAGGAGCTTTTCGGTCTTCCGGTTCTTGATGGAGAGACAAGCTCGGGTTTGAAGTCAGTACAACGCGGAATAAATGCCTGTCTATCGGCAATGGCCATTTATGACGTGCCGACGGATAATTGGGACCCGATTTTAGTTTTCGTATGTCTTCAGCGGTTACCGAAAATAACCCAAACTTTGTGGGAACAGAGCGTCAAGAATAAATCGGCTCTATCATCGTGGAAGGATTTGGACAATTTTCTAACGGAAAGAATCCAAACTCTCATGTGCCTTCATGATCTTCGCGAACCTCCGAAGCGTTCTAACGATAAAAAGGTAAAATCGCACTTTACTAATGCAACTTCGGAGCCTTCTCGTACTTCTTCGAGTTCATCATGTGTGCTTTGTCCGAAACAGAGCCACAGATTTCATTCGTGTCCTCGGTTTAAAAATCTTTCGTCTTCCGAGAGATTTTCTACTGTTAAACGTCACCGCTTGTGCGTTAATTGTCTGATGCGAGGACATGAAGTGAAAGATTGTGAAAGCAAGCATAATTGTTCGAAATGCAATCAGAGGCATCACACTCTATTGCATCGCGATACGTCCAACACCGGCAATTCGGCTGATGTTGCGACAACAACGGGTTCAATTTCGATTTCGGCTCCCGTTTTTCGCCCCTCAAACCCCTCTGGTGTAGAATCTTCCCAGCAATCCACATCGGCTGGAAATCAATCGTCGTCAGTCGATCACCGGCAAGTATTTCATGCTTCGGAGAGTAGAGCTGTACTTTTGGGAACAGCTATGGTGAACATAGTTCACCAGGGTAAATCGTATCCTGCTCGAGCATTAATTGACCCGGCTTCTGAGGCCTCATTCGTTTCGGAGCGCCTGCAGAATCGGTTAAATCTTCCAGTTCGTTCGGCAAACGCCACTATATCTGGCGTCAATCGTGCTATTTCGGCCACACCTCAAAAACTTTGTTCGTTAAAAATTGAAACGCATTTCGATGCATCGGTTCTTCTCGAAACGGAGGCGCTCGTTCTACCAACGATTTCGGGAAATTTACCTTCGTTCAGAGTCAATTCGGACTTTGAGGCTCAAATGCCAAAACTTCGTTGGGCTGACTCTCGTTTGTTTGAAAGTCGCCCAGTGGACCTTTTAATTGGTGCTGATCTGTACCCCAGTATTCTACTGGAGGGATCTCAGCAGAACTTGATGGGTTCGCTAATTGCGCAGAACACCATATTCGGTTGGATCATTACGGGTCCTATAGCATCGTATCATGTTCGTACCTTTACTAACTCTATCGCGGCCTCGGACGAGGCTGAAATTAACAATACACTTTGGCGATTCTGGGAGTTGGAGGAAATTCGTTTGGTTGGGTTCTATCGGGAACTTGCGACTACTAGGTCCATACTGGCCTTAAAATACTTTGGAGTCCCTTATGACTCACTTAGCACGAGTCCCTACTGGCTCGACCCTGAGTCCCTACTGACTCAATCCAGGGTCCTTACTGGCCCACTCGGGGTCCCTACTGGCCCACTTGGGGTCCCTACTGGCCCCTCGGTTAATTTATTTCGAAAAAAGCTCACAGAACTGCACTATACTGCCGTTGCCTTATTTTTAAGTTAGTTTTAAGTTACAACATCCCTCGATGTTGCAAGGTGGCCGGCAATGTTTAATTACAAAACATTACTTTCGTAATTTTCGTGGTAATTAAATTAATGGGTTTCGAACTCCCATCCCTGCCTTACATTCTCGTTAGAATCTGTCTACTCCTGGTTAATACACCCTTGTAATTGTTTACAGATTCTAACGAGTAACTTAACGAATGCTTAAAATCGCCGCCACCTTACTTCATCTTGTATCTCTTGTTGACTCTTCAAGTTAACTGCTTGCTACTCTATCGATCGCTACCGACAGCATCCCCTGCATATCGTTGCAAACTAATTACAAATCGTGTAATTATAAAGGTAAAATTGTTACCACAAATAAAGCAATTGGCTTTTGTCCTTATACTAAAACTATTGTGTTTTATTTCCCCTTTCTTTCTTTACATTACATCGCTTACGGCGAACAGTGTAATTAAAGAAACATAATACGATTTTTTTACTTTTTATTTGGCGTGATTGTCGTGATTCACGCAGACGTGAATGTGCGTAAGTACAAAATTTACTCACGTGAGCGTGCGTGAACGCGTTTATACTTTTTATACCATCACTCTTAGGGATGAGGGTATATATCATTTGATACGACCCAAAAGTGTAACACATAGAAGGAGTCACTTTAGACCCTAGGTTTCTTTGAACCAAATTCGATTCATGACTTTTTGAGTCGTTTGAGCCATGTCCGTCTGTCTGTCTGTCTGGCTGTCCGGCTGGTGCGCACGATAACTTTCGAAAGACGCAACCCTATGTTTAGGAAAAAAATTGGAAGTCTAGCCACGCCCCTTCTGGTACCTCCTATACAAATGTAACTTTCCGCCCATTTTAGAGATGGAGTAATAATATCAATAAATCCAACGCGATCGTACCCAAATTATTTATTTAGTAAGGCTATAGCAGGAAGCCCCATCTGGTACCTTCCATACCCAGCAGGTACCGCCCACTTTATAAATCGATTAATATTATTAATAGACCTAACGCGATCGTGCCCAAATTCTGTAGTTAGTAAAGCTATAACAGATTAAAGTTTGGGAGAAAAAATCTGGAAGTCTAGACACACCCCTTCTGGTAACTCCCATACAAATGTATCTTTCCGCCCACTTAAGAGATGTAGTAATAATATCAATAAAACCAACGCGATCATTCCGTAAATTCTGTATTTAGTAAAGCTATAACAGGATAAAGTTTGGGAGAAAAAATCTGGAAGTCTAGACATGCCCCTTCTTGTACCTCCTATACAAATGTATCTTTCCGCCCACTTTAGAGTTGGATTAAAAATATCAATAAATACAACGCTATAGTGCCCAAATTCTTTATTTTGTAAAGCTATAGCAGAATTCAGTTTTGGAGAAAAAAACTGGAAGTCAAGCCACGCCCCTTCTGGTAACTCCCATACAAATTTGCCACTCCGCCACTTTAGAAATCGAGTAATAATATCAATAGAATAGAAATTTTGTTGTTTTACTGAGGTTGAGGGAAACTTTCTTACTGGTTTTAATTAAAAATCGATTGACTGCAAAAGCTCAAGACTACTATTATCTTATAGTCAGTTTATCTGACTGAAATTTCTTTACTGGTTTTGATGTGTTTTGCTCAGATAAGGCAGTTTTGACCAGGGTTTGTATTGGCTCGCTCGCGAGCCGCTCTTTTCCTGAAAATTGGCTCTTAGCTCGGGAGCTAGGAGCCACAAATTTCAAACGAGCTCTCGGCTCGCGATCCTGGAGCCCAAATAAAGAGCTGGCTCGCGAGCCAAGAGCCCAAAAAGAGCTGGCTCGCGAGCCAGGAGCCAAGAGCCCAAAAAAGGCCAGCTCGAGAGCCCATTTGAAATTGTATGGCTCTTGGCTCGCGAGCAAAGTACCAAAGTTATGTACCAAAAGTACTTTTTTATGCCAAAAAGCACTTTTATTGGCTAAAAAAAACTTTTCTGTTGCACAAAGTACTTTTACTTGTACCAGAGTACTTTTTTGTACCAAAGCTACTTTTATCTACTTTTCGGCTCAAAGTACTTTTTTTTGTACCAGAGTACTTTTTTTGTACCAAAAGTACTTTTAATGTACTTTTCGGTACAAAGTACTTTTTTTTGTACCAGAGAACTTTTTTGTAGCAAAAGTACTTTTAATGTACTTTTTCGCACAAAGTACTTTTTTTTGTACCAAAGTACTCTTTTGTACCAAAAAGTACTTTTAATGTACTTTTCGACACAAAGTACTTTTTTTTGTACCAGTGTACTCTTTTGTACCAAAAAAGTACTGTTAATGTACTTTTTTTGTACATTTAAATACCCAATTTATTATTTGAATATTTACCCTTGTCCGATCACTAAGTCCACACCTTAAAATGCACACCGTTTTGGATTATATCGCGAATTGGACTATAAGCAACATTTTATATTAGCCACTTTATGGCTTGTAAGTGAATTCGGATATAATATTATTTTTGGACTATATAAAAATAAAAAAGGGAAATTGTTTATTATTAGTTTGGAAAATATTAACGTTCAATGTGTTCTTAATAACTTCAAATCATACACTGAAAAAAAAATTGCTTAAGTTTAAAATTCTTATTTTTTGCAGAAAAACTTCTTAAAGATTTAAGTAGGAATAGTACTAATTACACTGTGACACAAAATTTAACTTTTGGAATCGGAATGGGATGAAACCAAAAGCAAATGAAAGTTGACCTTATATGTAACGAAACCATTTGAAGTTGTGGTTTTTACAACGCTGGCTAACAAGAAAATTTATTAAAAATGTCATAAAATAATACTATTTATTCCGGAAAGTTGTGGTATCTTACTGTTTTTGGGGTCGAGGAATCCATTTTTGACATTTATTTTTATTTTTAAGCGCCACCAGAGGGCGCTTTCGTACATTTTTTTGGTTTATATCGAATTTGTTGTCTTTCCACGCGATTACACCCGTAGATTAAGAGCAATCGAGCTGAAATTAAGTATGCGAGCTTTTATCCACCAAGCGGTGATTATGTTCTAGGATGGTCATTATCGAACAGAACCTACTCCCACCTCCCATACATATTTGACCTATTTTGGGGTCTTTCCCTTCGACCACCGTCGTAAATTAAGAGCTATTGAGCTGAAATTTGGTACGATAGCTTCTATCCTCTAAACTGAGATTATGTTCTAAGATGGGATGGATACCACAACTTTCCGGAATAAATAGCATTATTTTATGACATTTTTAATGATTTTTCTTGTTAGCCAGCGTTGTAAAAACACCAACTTCAAATGGGTATAAGAAAAAATCTCGCACTAAACTCAAAAAATCCCTTGAGGGTTTCGTTATATATAAGGTCAACTTTCATTTGATTTTGGTTTCAACCCATTCCGATATTGGTTGTTGCACAGTGTTATTCTTAAAACAAGTAAAAATCGGGATATGTTCAAAAATGTAAGCGTAGAAATGATTAAAATAAGAATGAAGTTCTCGAATAAAGTATGTACGAACTTTATTGAAGAATTTTACGTACGAACTTGTGACGTGTGATCTTCGTTGATGTCATTTTCGCACCAGTGTGTTTTGACTTCTCATTAATTTCGTAGAGATTACAACACTTAAGGTTTGTAATGATAGTAAAAAAACAAAGCAAAAGAGTACTGATTAGATAGTTAGGCAACTATCTAATTATCTAACCGCATATTATTTAATAAAAATCAAGTCTTAAATTGGCTAGCTTAATAAAATGAAAAGAACAAGTAACTTAAATGGCGTTGTCATTGGAGGTGATAATTTAAACTCTTTAGATTCCCTGTAACATATCAAAAATAAGTTCCATAAAATAGTAAACAAAACTTCAAAATTTGTCATTTTTCTAAAGAATTTGTCATAACTAGAATCAAGAAAATATATATGAGCTAGCTTCATATAGCTTCGAAATTAAGAGCTAAAAAGGTCCAAAAAAGGATAAAACTGGTGCAATCACCCAGACCGAACGGATTAATGTAGAATCGCGAAAATCGGGCTAAATATTTATTTTATGAAGTAAATTGTGACATATTTCGAATAGCTTGGTTTAACTAAATCCGCCAGCGTAGAAATATTAAATTTGGTGTGAATATTTCATTTAAAAAACTAAAAATAGTTTTACCCTAATAACATAGACTTCAGCTACTAAAGGGTTTTTGAATACATAGAAGAATTAGGCATGGCACTAAATCAGACTACTAAATATTCTGACCATACGACTTGAAAGCTCTAGAATCATGAAATTTGTATGTTTGTTCCTATTATAGAGTAGCTTTTAATCAAAACATTTAAATTTTTTACACGTATACGAAGAAGCGGGTATAATAGGGTGGGTCGATAAAATAAGTTTCGCCGGTCAGATCCTAGAATGAAAGATAATTTAAAGATAAATTCCAGAAAAATATTCATAAGCGTACTTCTTTCGCAAAATATGACTGAATTCAGTATACTTAAAAAATAGATGCGTATATAAAACCATGTGGTTGAATTCTGTCATTTGTATGGGAGGTACCAAAAGGGGTTTGTCAAAGATTTCGTTTTTTTTTGGGGGGTTTTTCTACTATTATAATGTTATGAAACTGACCAAATTCAAATATCCTCCAGTTGTCCGTTTGGAAGTTATGGAGAAATATTAATTATCCAAAAATGGTAATTTTGTATGGGAGGTACCAAAAGGTGTGGGGCTATTCTGCCCCTTAAAAATCCCATTACTTCATTTTGGAAAAAAGCAATACTGGTAAAATTTTATACGGATCAGTTATGCTTTTCTTGAGTTATCGTGCCCACCAGCCATCCAGCTAGCCAGCCAGACCGACGAACATTGCTCAATAGTTTTAAAAAGTCCTAAAACGAATTTGCTGTTAAGATACTTGGGGACTCACCCGTCCACTTTGATGCGTTACACTTTTTCTCGTATCAAATAATAAATACCCTCATCCCAAAGGGTGATAGTATAAAAAGAGCTTCGTAGCGCGTATTCGTAGTAGAGATGGGCACTCGTCACGTGATTGGCGTGAATCACGTGAAACACGCGTGATTCACGAGTGAATGTGAGTAAGTTGGAAATTTGCTCACGTGAGCGTGCGTGAACGTGAGCATCAAAAAAATCTTCGTGCATGAGCGTGCGTGAGTGGATAATTTGCGTGAATCACGCTACTCACGCTAATCACGCAAAGCTAAAAATGCGCTTAACACAGAATTGGTTATTTGCATTTGTCATTACATTGATAAAGATTAAAATTTTTGTGTGAATGTTTTGGGAAATCGTGACTAATATTTTATTATAATATAAAATAATAATTACCGCTTACCAAACGGGCCCAAACCCAACGGTCCCATACGGACCTGACGATTTTATTGCTACTGGAGGGGTCTGCGCAAAGACCCATGCTACTTTTCTAAGATAAACTACGGTGGTTGGCCGTTAATGGTTTGAGGTGGATTCTCTGAAAAATTAAGTTTTGGGCAGGCATTTCCAATCTGTCGCATTACCCCGAAGAGTATGAACTCCGACGAGACATACTGAAAATTTGTTTATTGCTCTTCTTGAAGCGAAACCAGGATATAAATAAAATTTCTCAGCAAAAGATTGCGTCTACTCACTCCAATAAGGGTACAAAACGTTGGGTTCGGTCAGATAACGTTGAAGTCTTAGAGGGACCAGCGTGTTTGCATGACATGAATCCCATTGAAAATATGTGGGGCATACTTGTTCATGAAATGTACTCCAACAACAGGCAATACAATAGCTTTGCAGAGCTAAAATCGGCAGTAATAGCGGCTTGGGACTCCGCATTATCACAAAGTATTTTTTATTTTAAATTTGCCTTTTGTTTTAATAAAAAAATTTATTTCGTAATTAAAAATCACTGCGTTTAATTCCATGATCACCACAAAACGAAAAAAAAATGCAAAAAACATGAACTTAACTTAATACAATATTGTTGTTGTTGGACGTAGAAGTGTAGTTTTTGATTCTCTTTCAGTCCTCATTTTCGGTTTTTAGATTATACCCCTTAAAGTACATCTGCATCGAAATTAGGCTTGCCAGGTTTAAAATTGTAAAATTGTTGACATTCACCAAAACAAATACAAAAAAAAAGAGAAATATCGATATTTTCCAAAAAGGTATGCTTAAAATTCACTTTAAACCTCCAGGTTGCATCAATGTCGAAATAATCAAAGATCATACATGAATGATAATTAAATACCCATTTGCGTACTTTTATAATAAATAAATAGTTTTTATCTGACTTGTCCTGTTTGTTTCTGTCATCTTTTAATCCAGTCAGATATATATGTATGATCAACCCAAAATACAGCGGCTTTTCCACTTTTTAGCGTCATTTTCATGTCACCCAATTGTTATAAACTATGGCGTGTTATGCTTTTTACGAATTACTTTTAAGAATCATTCTCCAATAAGCTGCTGCATCTCATAAAAATATCGTAAAAATTCAAAAAATCATATCATGAAAACTAAACAGAGGAAAATTTTAAATCTCATATTCGTGTTTAGGATGCCGAAATATATAGAAATATTTGCAGCCGACAAAAAATGAAGATTTGTAAAATGGTGTTATTAGTGTTGAATAAAGGAGGAAAATATAAGTGCTAATATTTTTTTAAACAAATACATTTTGATTTTACAAAACATTGTGCAAGGAAAATAAAATTTTGAAGAACATTTTTACGTTATTTTTTGATTGGTCGGTAAAAATCTTGACAAAACATATTTTTTCTTGATTCTTGACGAGCACTAAAAATTCTTGTAAATCAAGAAAAATTGTTAAAACAACATGTTAAAACCCGATGGAATTATATTTATTATATGTGAGAGGGAATACTTTGAAATCTGAAATTTAAAAATTACACTGTTCGACATGGGTTTTTATTCTTCTGTTGAATTATGTGTTTCTAAGAGTTTTTGACATGGGAAATTCAAATACGAAATCAGAATTTTGCTATCAGGCATAGTTTTTTAGTTATTTAAAAAAAGTTTTGATTTCCATTAATAATTTGTATGGAGGCGATTGCAGAAAAATTTAGTAGAAGCAGGTGACAACATCAGTAACATGCCTGTTCGGCTGCAATAATCGCCCTATTCTATTTTATGATCACCTTATTCTCTTTTTAATATTCTACGTTAACTTGGGTGCATCATGTCCTTGAAAGTTAATTTTTTGCACTCTCATTTAAATTTTTTCCATGAATGCTGCAGTGACATGACCGGTAAATGTGGTGTAAGGTCATACAAAGGCATTCTATATTTGCCTTTTAAAAGACTGCAATGATATTCAGCATAAAATAAAGAAATAACATAATTAACAAATAGAAAATACATATTTGTTCTTTTTATTTTACATGTTTAAAGCTCTTCTAGTATCGGTTATTGTATTTAGAAAAGAATCATTTAGATCTAATAAAGTTTTCATTACATTTATGCAAAATTTTATTTAAAACTGTGCCTGATGAAAAAAATCTGAAAACATATTTGAAATCATGATTTTAATAACTATAGGAATCACAACTCAGATTCCCAGAAAAATGGAAAATATTTTTTTAATCTATTAAGATAGCTTTAATAGATTTTGATCTATTAAACAATCTTTTAACCTTTTTTAATCCTTTCAAAGATTGCCCAGATGCCCTAAGTTTCCAAAAAAGTCCAACAATAAGCGAATACGTTTTATGGTACGAAAAACTTTGTAAAATTTGCACAGAAGAAATGTGTGCACCAAAAGTCATAACTTAATTTGGGGTACATAAAAAAATTGGTCACCAATCTCGCCAAACTGAGTATATGGTTTTTATACCCTTCGATAGTCGAATCGAACCTATACTGTCAAGTTATTGTATTATTTTGCAAAAAGACTTCATTTGTTGCATAGTGTACTTTTTATTTGGCGTGATTGTCGTGATTCACGCTCACGTGAACGTGCGTGAACATGAGTAGCGAAAAAATCTTCGAGCGTGAGCGCGCGTGAGTGAAAAATTCAATCACATGAGCGTGCGTGAACGTGAGTCAAATCTACTCACGTGCCCATCTCTAATTAGTATTTCCAATACAAACAAGTAAGTCTAAATTTTTCCAGTAATTTTAAAAGAATTGAATTCTTTAACACTTTCTACACTGCACAGTGGGGAAAAAAAAGTTTTTTTTGGACATTTGAAATTTTAGGCCGCAATTCTTAACCGATTTTCAAAATTTTTTTTTTGTATTATTGGAAACAAAATTGCGCACAGATTGTATGTTTTTTTTTATTCCGAATTCCTTACCGTTATTTTTTTAAAATTTATCAAAGTCTATTCAAAAATAATTTTTGACTTTAATGTCAAATATTTTTTGAGCTACGTGTCCTAAAAATTACGAACTGACCACAATTAATGTGTACATATGTTTAAAATTAAACTCAGTGAAAAAATAAGACAAAAAATTTTTTTTGGCACAACTGCAGGTAAATATGTGGAGGCACTATTTTCACACTTTAACTCGGTGTCCTGCTCATAATTATTGTCCGATTAGAACAAAACCTTACATATAGCCCGCAAAAGTTTTAAGAAAGTCGTCTGTAAAAAATAAGCCAAATCGGTGAAAGTCGCCATGCAATTTTTTTGCATATGTACCAAAATAATGCAGTTTTAAACTTCTGATAAAATAAAATTTTGTGTTTACAAGTACGCTAAATTGTCTGCTCTTCATTTAAAAAGACCAATACCTTAATATGTTACATCATCTGTCAAAATAAGGAAACTTGTGAAACGCTTAAACACTTTTTAAATTTCAATACTAAAGTTAACCTAAAAATCGATATATTTCCTGAAGAAATTGGAAAAATTTTAGTTACACTCTCTTATTTTCAATTATGTATCAAAATATCATAAGGCATACATAATTAAGCCTAATAATATATATGAAATGTGTATATTACGATTTTAAGCCCTATATATTGCAAATATATTTGAATTTTGTATAAGCCTTCAACAAATTTCGTTATTTTGACAGATGATGTATCATATTAAGGTATTGGTCTTTTTAAATTAAAAGTACACCAATTAGCCTACTTGTAAACACAAAATTGTATTTTATCAGATGTTTAAAACAGCATTATTTAGGTACTTATGCAAAAAAATTGCATGGCGACCTTCACCGATTTGGCTTATTTTTTACAGACGACTTTTTAAAACTTTTCCAGGCTATATGTTAGGTTTTGTTCTAATCGGACAATAATTATGAGCAGGACACCTAGTTAAAGTGTGAAAATAGTGCCTCCACATATTTACCTGCAGTTGTGCCAAAAAAAATTTGTGGTCTTATTTTTTCACTGAGTTTAATTTGTAACATATGTCCACATTAATTGTGGTCAGTTCGTAATTTTTAGGACACGTAGCTTAAAAAATATTTGACATTAAAGTCAGAAGTTATTTTTGAATAGACTTTGATAAATTTTAAAAAAATAACGGTAAGGAATTCAGAATAAAAAAAACGTACAATCTGTGCGCAATTTTGTTTCCAATAATACAAAAAAAGAATTTTGAAAATCGGTTAAGAATTGCGGCCTAAAATTTCAAATGTCCAAAAAAACTTTTTTTTCCCCACTGTGCACTGTATCAATTTCTACAGTTTTATACATGTCTGTAAACGTTTGGCCTTACTATCTCATACAGGTAACGCTCCACAAACAGGAAAACAATAATACAGACGTACTTTTACTTAAAAATAAGTTAATTTAACTTAAGTTTAGTTAAAGGTTATAGGGTAAGGGAATTTTGCACTTTCTGTACTGGTATATATTATTTTCCATATTTTCCAACTCCATGTAGTAGGTATAAAAAAATAATGTAATTGTGTTACGAATTATATACATATAAACAATATTTACTATAGTTTCTAATCTAAAGGGGTGGGGGGGGGACAGCTGCTCCCCACCTGCCCCTACCTGGCTACGCCCTTGAAAAGATGTATGTTTATTATTCTAATTCCTTGCCGTAATTTTTTAATATCATAGTCGATGAAAATATAATTTTACGGCCATATTCATAAAAAATTTCTAAAGTAGGTATGAAGCGTTCTTTAGTTAAAGTATTCTTTAGCTCTAAAAAACCTTTAATAAGAAATTGTATTCATAAACGTTTTTTATCACCACTTTAGCTTTATGTGTTCAGGTGGCAACGCCGACTGTTATTGGTCGTTACTGATGTAAAAAAACAGCTTTGTAATCGGATACAAAAGCTTTATAATCGGATACCAAATATGTATTTGCACTTATAATAACTATGAACATTATTGTAGCTCAATTTTTTTCATTGACTACGATTCTCATGATGATAAGAAAGGCGTTAAAGTAAAAATTATATTAAAAAATGTGATTTTCTTTTCCTCATGTTGAAATTATAATCGGATACCGATTACATTGTTTCCTTGTTTTGATTGTTTATACATCACGAATATTATTTTATTATTTACAAATTATTTTTGAAGAATTTTGGAGAAATATTTTTCAAAATAGTATTCATGATTGAAAAGTGTCTATTTAGATACTTTTCTATGTGCGTAATGATTAAGAAGAATATTTCCTACATAATGAATACATGCAACAACTCTTTCTCATATTAAAAATGGCGAAAAATTCAAAATAAAGATCTCAAATTCAAAAATATACAATAAATTGTACAAACGTCAAGTTATAGCACGCTTAAAGTAGAGACAACCCTACTTTAACTTATTGATGATTTGAATCGTTTATGAATATTGTTTTCTCGAAAATTTCTTAAAAATGGTTTATAAACCTCTTATAAGTTTTTATGAATAAGGCCGTTAAACTTTAATTTCAAATAACAACTGCAAGTAACTATTTTGCACTATTTTGACCCTTTAACTCGTTTTTCTGCTTACAATTTTTTTTCCGATTACAACAAATCTTAATATACACACCGAAAAAGTTTTAAGAAAATCTATGTAAAATATAAGTCAAACCGGCGGAGATTACTATGTTATTTTTTGTGCATATTTACAAAAATAATAAAGTTTAAAACTTCTAATAAAATAAGTAGACTAAGTAATGTGCTTTTCATTTAAAAAGACCAATACCATAACATGTTACATCATCACAATTTTATTTTTGCTGAGTTTTTAATACAATGCTACCAAACAAAAAAAAATTCAGTTCTGTTAAAAGTGGAATAGTCAAGTTTTGAAAAGTACCTCCAAATTTTTTAAAACTTGTATAAAGTGCAACGTTCTTCAATTAAGTAACACTCTAATAGCATTTTGAGAGCGATTACTCACTTAAATTCGTCTGATTTTAAACTTCAACAATGGGGGAGAATAATGTAAACCATAATCTGCGAAAAAAAAACATATTTTTTTAAAAATCTTCTGAAACTTTATTCGCAGTTATGCTTCAATTACTTTATTTCAAATGCTAACAGTTATAAAGTAATGGAGGGTGTAGGTGAAATTTGCTAGATTTATGACTTTGGCCCATATATATAAAGAAATTTATACATGCTAATAAATAAATATTTAATTTGTATAGGTTATTCCACGGTCTCTTTTCAACTGCAAAAAGTATCTAACATAGACGCACAATGGGTCAAGAGCTTTCAATCAGATTTTCGTGTATTTATCAGCGGATAGGCAGGTTGATATATAGGTATGTTTGTGTGACCAGCATGCTTTCTGTCACGACAAAATTTTTTTTTTTTTTTAATTTGTGAAATTTATTGTACAATTTTATTTACATTCAAAGGCATAAAGTGTCCCGCGCCAGAAAGGCATAATTAGGACAAGTTGGCAAATTTTAATTTCGATAATGTACAATAACAAAGTTTCTTATATATTCATTCGAATTCAAGAGAGAAAAAAAATAAATATTTAAAATGTGAAAAAATTAATTAACATATTTACGAAAAAAAGAAAAGTAAATACAAAATAGAATTTACTGGAATAAGGCTATAACAGAAGCGATTCGACGTTTTCACAAAGGTGTTTTTTACAACAAATCTTGAAATTTGACGTTCGTTGAATTGATCTGATATCTGTGGGAAGATTATTATAGGTGATACCACCAACATAATCAATCCGCTGTTTTGACTTTTCAAACCTACATCTTGGCACTCTCAAATTTACTCTATTTCTGGTATTAAAATTCATCTGGTTCTGAAAAAAGGATATTGTGTGGTAACCAATGTTGTGTATACATTTGAAAACATACTTTAAAATGTTGTAGTTATAAAATCCATTGATTGGGAGGATTTTGTTACATACTTCTTTATACAATAACGTAGTAGTATAGTTTATTGGTAAATTATGCACAGTTTTCAGCGCTTTATTTTGCATCGATTGAAGAGATTTAAGCGATCTGTCGTTTTTATTGTATGCATAAGCAGTGACTAAGTAATTTAAGTGTGACTGAATTAAACACGAAAAAATCATCAATTTAGATTTAACACTTAATTTGTTTTTTAACTTAAACAAAATTCCAATTGCTGGTGCTATTTTACTTTTCAGAGAGCTAATATGCAAATCCCAAGAAAGGTTGCTTTGTAGCATAATGCCAAGGTATTTTACACAACTGGTTTCTTGTATTAATTCACCATCAACAAATACGTTAAAGCTATTACTGGCTGAAGGATTAGGTCGAAATCTTACTAATTTAGTTTTATCAGGATTAATCACAAGCTTGTTTATCCTAGCAAATTCAATTAGCAGCGCAGAATCTCTTTCCATATGTGTTTTTAATACAAGATCGTATTTGTAAGGGTAAAAAAGACAGATGTCGTCCGCAAACATGAACAATTTACCGCTCAGCTGTAGGTTTTTGATATCATTGATATATATTGAGAACAATAATGGACCTAAGCAACTTCCCTGAGGAACCCCATGTTCCACATAACCAGTAAAACTTTTTTTCTGATCTATCTGAACAAATTGCTTTCTATTATACAAATAACTTTTGAACAGTTGCAGCTCTCTTCCTCGAATACCATAATAGGGCATTTTATCTAGCAGTAACTGATGATCGACGAGATCAAAAGCTTTGGTAAAGTCAAAAAATATGCCTGCAACTCCACAATACCCATCATCTAAACCATTACAAATATATTTGACAACATTTAATACTGCTTCCTCTGTCCCACATCCTCTTCTAAAGCCATATTGATTGGTATATAATAAATTTGTTTCCAATAAATACAAATAGAGTTTATCATATATTAATTTTTCAAAAATCTTATCTATCGTCGATAAAACAGCTATAGGCCTATAATTGCTTACATTTCTTGCATTTACTATTTTAGGTATTGGTACTACCTTGTGGATTTTTAGAACATCAGGGTATGTATTTGAACTCAGCATTTCGTTGAAAATAGCCACAAGATATGGTACAGTTTGCTCATAGCATTCCTGAACAAATTTTGTTGTTATATTATCAAATCCCGGGCTCTTATTCGCTTTCATTCCCATTAATACATCCCTGATCGTATTTTCATTAATAATATCGAGAGAAAAGACATTATTCGTCCCCGAAAGTGTTCTTAAGGCATTAATATTATCAGCAGGAGTGACTTCAATTCTTTGCTTTAATTCCTTAACTGAATTTAAAAAATATCTGTTAAGACAATTTGCTTTTTCAATATTATTAAAAATCCTTCTTCCATGCGTATCATTTAAAATGACTTCATTACTTATTTTTCTGCCTAGGGTTTTATTGAGAAATAACCATCCTTTCCTGGGATCATTCGTAGCAATTTCCATATTATCATGGTAATAATCATCCCTACTTTTTCCATTTGCAATGCTTATCACTTTACTTATCCTTTTTAATATATTTCGAATATTTTGATTTTCAGGACTTCTACGACGTTTTTTTAACAATTTAAGTTTTAATAAAATTAATTTCTGCAAATTTTCATTTATCCATGGGGTCGGCTCAAAACGGGCATGTTTTCTTAATTTAGTTACTGATGTTGACTGTTTTATCGCATTTTCCATACAAGAAACTAGTGTGTTTGCTTTTTCAGATACATTTAAACCGTTAAAATTAGAAGGTAACTCATTTACCAAATATGTTCTTGCTTTCGTATAATCACAGTAAGTATTTGTAATTTCGATGTAATCTATCCTGGATAATTTACATTTAATCTTACAGCAAATTAAATTGTGATCAGAAAGGTTGCATTCAACAGAATCAACTGCAATTCTTTCCACAAAATTACTATAAACATGATCAATACACGAATTACTTGCAGGTCTTGTAACCATGTTGTGGGCATTTTCACAGGCAAAACTTTGAAAAAGGTGAATTAATTCATTTAAATTTGGGTTCTGAAAAAGATCTACATTAGAATCACCAACAACAACCAAGGGGCTACTAGCATGATCTTGCAATACAGACTCCATCACATTCAAAAACTGTACAACTGTACATTTTTGAGAGCGATAAAAAGAAACAATTTTCACAGGCTTTGAATCAATTTTAAAATTTAATAACGTAACTGTTATAAGTTCAACAAATGTTTCACTTTCGCAAACCTCTACTATAAATTGCAAATTATCTCTAATATACAAAGAAGTACCACCATACCCATCCTCTCTGCAACAGTGAACTTGACCATAACCAGGAATTGAGTAAATCTGGGAAATATTACTATGAAACCATGTTTCTTGGATCGCTATAACATCAGGTAAAATAGGCATACTTGATATTAAAGATTTAAGTTGGTTGAATTTATCTAACGACGAAACGCTTCTGCAATTTATACTTATAATATTAAAATGGGACTGTTTGTAATTACAAATATATTCTTGAAAAGATTTATAAGTTTTAAAATATTTATTACAACTCATTATTAAAAAGGGAAAAAAATTATTTAACAAACTCGCAGATATATTAATTTATTTTCTTGTTAATGGAGATAAATACGCATCATCGCCTTCATCATTATCATTGCTGTCATCAGATTCATCCGCCAATTCTATTGCCCTTCCTTGCACTTCCGATCTTCTCTTCCAATATTTATTTGTTGTTGCTTCCAAAAGAATTTTATCAACATCATCCGCGCTTCGTATTAGCTGTTGCTTTGAAATATGATTTTTCTTGCAGTAAATTCTTCCGTTTCGAGCGTAAATTTGTTGATAACCGATCGATTTTAATGTTTTGGCATGTTGCAACAAACTTAAGGTTTCTTTACTAAGAAAGTCGTTGACAAAAACAGTTTTTGTAATTTCATTTTCTTTTAATTTTTGTTTTGCGGCCATTAACTTTTCTTTTTTAGCTTTAGATGCAAATTTTACAACAATCGATTTATTTCCATTTGCATTATTCTTGTTTCCATTAACAAAAACTTCTTCAACTTCACTCTCTTGTATTTCTACTCCAACGTTCTTTGTTAATTCAATCACTGCATCAAGAGGCTTTTCATCATTTCCAATTTTTAAACCGCTGATTAAACAATCGTTTCTAACCCGGTAATCGCTTAAATTCTTTACCGACTCCTTTAGAGTGATAACTTCATTTTTAAGTCTCTTATTTTCATTTTCGATTTTAGCAATTTTCTTTTTGTTTTCATTTACATCTTTTATCACTTCATCAAATTTTGCAGACATAAACATTATCGATTCAGTCAGCTGATCGAGTTTCTCTAGTTTCTTTAATTGCTTCAGTTCTGTTTTTATTGATTTTAGTTCATTCTTTATATCCTTTACTTCTTCCTCCTTCTCTGGACTTTCTTCTTTACAACACTGGCAGGTGAACATATCACTCTCATTTTCTATTAGTCTCTCAAATCCTCTCTTGGAGAGACCAGAGCATTTGAAATGAAACATTTTCTCACAACTGTCACATTCAATATAATCTTGTGTTTCTTCTTTGATTTCATGTTCGCACTTAAAACAAATTGTTTTCTTTTTTGCACAACTTCTACGAGCTACAGCTTTAGGCATTTTAACTTCAGTAACAGCTGATATTATTATGTATCAATTGAGCACTTTTTTGTTATAAGACAACAAGTATTTCCGTGATAAAATGAATATTTGATAGACACGATCAGAGCACAGCCACAAAACGCGTCCTATCACCAGGGTTGCCAACTTAACTTTAACTTTAATTAGCCAGTCTGAATGTGTTGTAATGTAAACTGAATACAGCCCCAGTAAAAATTAACTATTTGCTCTTATATCTATTACCTTGCAAACTGATTTTGCCCGCAGTAAGGCATGCAAATAGTCCTTTGTTAAAACCAATTGTCACTTTACAATGTGGTTAGTGTCGATTTTTATTAAAATCAATTCTAATTTGCAGTAAATTGCAAAAGTCACGCAACTTAAAGTTTACCAAATAATGCCACGGTGAATGTAAATCAATCAGCCGACTTGGGGTTGAGGGACTAAGTGAATGCGCAAAACCTCCAACGATTATTATCATAATTTAAAAGTTATTTATTTAAATAAGCATTAAATATTGCTCCGGCAGTTTCCATTAAAATTTTTAATCTCATATTTACGTTTATTAAAACATTCACAATTGATGTGAAATATTTATGTGATTACCTAAAGCCCCATGGATAATATGGGCTATCAATGTACTTAACATAAATGCAATTTCAAAAATTCACATCACACTCGACTGCAGTATAAGGGAAGTGTTTATCTCCCATATCTTGGCAATTGCGGAATTGTGTCCTGGCCATTTATTTCACACCTGTGATCTGATGCAATCACTGATTGCTGACGTGGTCTTTGTTAACAATTTGCAGCACTGTTGTGTTTTATTATTTGAACATTGAATTTGTATTATGATGGTTGATGCCGTCATCACATTTATTATGCTATATCTGCAATAAATCGTTTGAACTTGTACAGCAATTTAACGTAGAATCAGTCGTACGTCCTTTTGATGATTTGTTTTATAAATCATTTATTACAGACTAAAGCATTATATGAACGCAGTGGAGCGAATTTCGGGAGATCATGGACAAATGCATGGTGACAATTTGTTATTATTATTTTTTTGTTATTTTACCCCTAAGGGGTGGTCAACTGATTAGCCGATGATTCTTTTGGTTTTTTTTTTTACAGAAAAAACTAAATCACAACATTATGGTGTTGGAATAACTTCAGCAATCGCCAACATATATGTTTGAAATGTTCAAAGTTGGCAAAGTTTCCACGCGAGTGAGAATGAGTCTTAGTCGATAGACAAAGAATACTACAAGGATGAGTTAGGCAAGTTCAGCTATAAAGTCGGCGAATGCTCGACACTATACTGCAAAGTTGCTGTCTAAAACATCGAGGGGCCGGCAATGTAAGAAAAATGTAGATGTCTGAACCGGCAATTATACCACGGACCTCCCGCATGGTAGTCGCGTGTTCTAACCAATATGCCACGGCCGGTCCCGGCTTTTTAAATGATCTTGGGCTTGTTGTAAAGGTAATTGAGGCTCTTTAATTCCTCTAATTTGTTAAAATTGTGTTAAAATTTCTTTAATTCTTACTTCAATATTATTTCTCTAAGTGCTGCGAAATTATTTTTTTTTTTTAATTTTCAAAATTAGCTTTAAAATTATACTATTTTACTGGTAGGTGCTGCTGAATACAAAAAGAATCTGTTCTAGATAATTGCAGCGGTTCAGGCGTTGTCACCTGCCACCTTGCCAACAAATGTAGAAATTTTAATTTAATATCTCTGCACATATTGTAATTTTGATGGGGGTACCGAAAGAGTCTTCTACGCAAAAATATCACTAAAGATTTACGGCCTTATTCATAAAAAATTTCTAAAGTAGGTATGAAGCGTTCTCTAGCTAAAGTATTCTTTAGCTCTAAAAAACCTTTAATAAGAAATTGTATTCATAAACGTTTTTTATCAGTACTTTAGCTTTATGTGTTCCGGTGGCAACGCCGACTGTTATTGGTCACTAATGATGTATAAAAAGAAGCTTTATAATCGGATACGAAAGCTTTATAATCGGTTACCAAACATTTATTTGCACATATAATAACTATGAACATAATTGTAGCCCAAATTCACATTAACTACAATTCTCGTGACGTTTAGAAAGACGTTAAAGTAAAAATGGCATTTAAAGATTGCATTTTCCTTTCCTCATGTTAAAATAATAATCGGATACCGATTACGTTGTTTCCTTGCTTTGATTGTTTTTACATCACGAATATTATTTCATTATTTACAAAATATTTTTGAAGATATTTTTTTCAAAATTGAATTCATGTATGAAAAGTGTCTTTTTAGCCCTTTGAACCCCACATTTTTGTCTGTGTATGGAAAATTTTGTTTTCGGTTTTTATCTTCATATATCTGTCTCAGAAGTGTTCATACAAAATTTGGAGACATTTCGACCCCCCGTTTTGGAGCTAGAGAAAGTTGCTTGTAGGCAACTTTGGCCCATTTTGGTATACAAAAAATGGACATCTAAGATATTTGATGTATGAAAAGTTTGATATTTTTATTATTTTATGTTTTTATAATAAAACCAGTACAGAAATTTCAGTCAGGTTAACTGACTGATAAATACCATCACCCAATATAAGATATTGTTGAAGTCTTGAGTTTTTGAAATGAATAGATTTTTAATTAAAATAAAATTACTTATGTATATTTTTTCCCCTGCTTGTGGTGCAAAATCGTCCAAAACTTTACATATTTGTGTAGGGGGTATAGTTGCCGGTTTGGAATTTATGTGAGAAATATTAATTTTTCAAAAAAAAAATAATTTTGATAGGGGGTACCAAATTTTCATACGTACAACTTACGAATAATTTGACTGAATTCAGTGCACTTACAAAAAAAGATATGTATGTAAGACTATAGGGGTGAGTTCGGTCCATTGTGTGGGAGGTACCAGAAGGGGTGTGTCAAATAGTTAGGCTCTCTGAGGTTTCGCCTCCTATCACAACATTAATTTATCGACCAATGTTCATAACCCCCCAAGTGACTGTTTGGAAGTTATGGGTGAATTATTAATTTTCCAAAAATAGGTAATTTTGTATGGGAGGTACCAGAAGGGGTGACCCGATATAGTCCATATTCACTCCTGATTCATATTTTCATAAGCGTACAAATTACTCATAATTTGACTGAATTCAGTGTACTTAGAAAAAAGATATGTTTGTAATACTATGGGGGTGAGTTCGGTCATTTGTATGGGAGGTACCAGAAGGGGTGCGTCAAATAGTTAGGTTTTCTAGGGTTTTGCCTCCTATAATAACATAAATTAATCGACCAATTTTCATTACCCCCCAAGAGTCCGTTTGGAAGTTATAGGAGAAATATTAATTTTCGAAAAATAGGTAATTTTGTATGGGAGGTACCAGAAGGCGCGAACTGATATAGTCCATCTTCATACCTGAGTCTAATTTTCTTAAGCAAACATCATACGCAAAATTTGAGTGATCTCAGTTTACTTACAAAAAAGATATGTATGTAAAAATATAAGGGTCAATTCGGTCATTTGTATGGGAAGTACCAAAAGGGGTGTGTCAAATAGTTAGGCTCTCTGAGGTTTCGCCTCCTATCACAACATTAATTTATCGACCAATGTTCATAACCCCCCAAGTGACTGTTTGGAAGTTATTGTAGAAATATATAATTTCCAAAAATAGGTCATTTTGTATGGGAGGTACCAGAAGGCGTGAACCGATATAGTCCATATTCATACCTGAGTCTAATATTTATAAGCAAACATCATACGCAAAATTTGAGTGATCTCAGTTTACTTGCAAAAAAAGATATGTATGTAAAACTATAAGGGGCAATTCGGTCATTTGTATGGGAGGTACCAGAATGGGTGGGGCAAAGGTTTCGGTTTTCTTAGGGTTTGTCTACTTTTGTAAGATAAATAAACTGACCAAATTCTAACATCCTCCGGTTGTCCGTTTGGAAGTTATGGAAGAAATATTAATTTTCCAAAAATAGGTAATTTTGTATGGGAGGTACCAGAAGGGGTTGGGCTATTCAGCCCATTTACAATCCCATAAGTTCGTTTTGAAAAATATTGATACTGGTAAATTTTCATACCGATCCGTTAAGGTTTACTCGAGTTATCCTGCTGACCAGCCATCCAGCCAGCCAGCCTGCCAGCCAGCCAGACAGACGGACATAGCTCATTCTTCTTAAAAAGTTCTGAAACGAATTTGGTCTTAAGATACTTGGGGTCTAACTCGTCTCCTTTAATGCGTTACACTTTTTTTCGTATCAAATGATATATACCCTCATCCCTAAGGGTGATGGTATAAAAACTAGTAATCACTATTGGAATTTATTTAATTATGAGTTAGAACAAAACACTTCTTTTTAACACTTCATTTTGAATAACTAAATTATGCTGATCGCTCTGCACAAAAAATAGAATCAAATCAAATGGTAACGGTAAATTTGTATTATTTGTTTTACACTCTCTTCTTTACACATAAACCCAGTGATGTCTGCAAAAATTTAAAAGATAATGCAATCGTGGTCTTTGTGGTTTAATGACAAACACGTGAAGTTGCTCTCAGGCAACATTGGGGCTGAAAGGGTTAGATACTTTTCCATGTGCGAAACGATTATGAAGACAATTTCCTTCACAATGAATACATGCAACGGCTCTTTCTCATATTAAAAATGGCGAAAAATTCAAAATAAAGATCTCAAATTCATAAATATACAATAAATTGTACAAACGTCAAGTTATAGCATGCTTAAAGTAGGTACAACCCTACTTTAACTTATTGAAGATGTGAATCGTTTATGAATACTATTTTCTCGAAATTTGCTTAAAAATGGTTTATAAACCTCTTATAACTTTTTATGAATACGGCCGTTAGATTTTTAATTTCTAATGGGTTTGTTAAAAATCCAGTTTCTTATGTTTCAGCTATGAATGCAAAATGTCAAAAGTAAGCTATTTTCTACGTCTTGAGGAGTTTCTTTTAGAAATTATTGCAAATATATACATTTTCGGGTAATTAGTATATTTGCATAGGAGGTACCAGTAGGAGCAGCACAAAGAGCCAGATTTTTAATCGTAAGTCACCGTTGAATAAACTTTAACCTTTTGTAAAATTTCACTAAATTCAGTGTACTTGACATAAAGATATCCGTGTTGAAATATGTGAGTGTTTTTAGTAAATTTTATGGGAAATACTATCATAAGATTAGAAAACTGACCAAATTTAAGCATGCTCCAGTTGTCCGTTTGGATATAATGGAAGAAATATCAATCTTCCAAAAACCATGTAATTTTGTATGGGAAGGTTCAGTTAAGGTTAGCCGATATAGTCCATATTCATTCCGGAGTCAAATTTTTATTATATGTTTAAAATTAGAGTACTAACAAAAAGAGAAATATGTATGTATGTAAAATTATGAGGGTGAAATTGTCAGTTGTGTGGGAGGTACCTAGTGTTGCCAGACGATCTTGATTTTTCTTGATTTACAAGAATTTTTAATGCTCGTCAAGAATCAAGAAAAAATAAGTTTTGTCAAGATTTTTATAGATTTTTATTTACATTATATTAATTTACGTTAAGTGTATCGAAATGATACAACAAATTCGGCTCAAGATCAGAAAAATGTTCTTTATTTATTGTTTGATATTTTTGGTCAAATTCAGTGTGTCACGCACTAGGATGACGCATTTCGAACTCCATGACGAGTTCATCTTCAGACCCCTTTGTAACGAACTGATGCACAATGGTACATCATCAGCTGTATATATATCTACAATTATGCCAAACATATGCATGTGAAGTAGATATCAGCCGAAAATGTCCAGCATAGTTATGAATTTGACCATTCACAATCAAACATGAGAATGGAGGATATATTATCCCCACGATTCCCTTTTACCTCACAAAGCTCAAGCTCAACCTTGTAAAAAAGCTTGAGTTTTGTGGTGAAAAGCCATGGTAAAGCTTGAGCTTTGTGAGGTAAAAAGGGAATCGTGGGGATAAAATATCCTCCATTCTCATGTTTGATTGTGAATGGTCAAATTCATAACTATGCTGGACATTTTCGGCTGATATCTACTTCACATGCATATGTTTGGCATAATTGTAGATATATATACAGCTGATGATGTACCATTGTGCATCAGTTCGTCACAAAGGGGTCTGAAGATGAACTCGTCATGGAGTTCGAAATGCGTCATCCTAGTGCGTGACACACTGAATTTGACCAAAAATATCAAACAATAAATAAAGAACATTTTTCTGATCTTGAGCCGAATTTGTTGTATCATTTCGATACACTTAACGTAAATTAATATAATGTACTGTAAGATCGACTAACAAAAAACAAATACAGATTTTTATTTACGCAAATATTTTTTTTTTTAAATGAAATGAACATTTCATTGAAATATTATTGTGAAAAGTTTTCGTTAGTGTATTCGTTCAAAAATCTATCATCACTTATTTTCGCCTCCCTATTGAACACTAATAACACTATGCAACAAATGAAAAACTGAAGTGTCCTTCGGAAAACATGAATAACTTAACTATTTGTTAACCGATCTTTACAAACAAGTATGCGTTTAACTCGTGAAAGCGTGCACTTTCGAAATAAAATTTTGAAAACTATGGTGTCTTTATTAAATTGTGGCTACAAACTTCTTCAAACTAAAAAAATAGTAAATAAATCACAAAAGTTTAAAATTTCGATGCAAAAAACAGACATATATTACAAGTATTTGACAATATAACTATATATATCGTTGGAAAGGCCGCAGTGTCTTCTTTCACAATCCGCTGAGTAACATAAAATCGGTTGATATTCAACCACGTAACTGGCTTACACGTGCGTAACGGTACGAAAAACCGGTATCATAGTGGACTTTATGAGCTATTTAGGTTGCCTAGACACGTTCAGATTGTATTGATATGTTCACGAAAGTTCTTCAACTGGCTACAATTTTGGCGAACATTGTTAGTGAAAAATTTGGACTCCCTCAAAGTAATGTTCAAAAAAGTGAAAAATAATAATTTCTTCTTTAATTTTTTTTTTTGTTTTGCAAAAGGGCAGGAATAACCGTTATTTGTGACATAAATAGTTAGTAAAGTTAGTGCGCATAACTAACAGCTACATTATTGCCAAATATAGTTTAGCACTATCACGAAGTGTGAGTTAGCTGCTGGACAAAAACTGATGACGCCTTTTTTCGAGGGACCCACTGATATCGAAAATCTTTTGAGGTCCATAAAAAAAATTGGTCACCTAACTCGCCAAACTGAGAATATGATTTTATTACCCGTCGATGGTAGAATCGAACCTATACTGTCAAGTTGTTGTATTTTTTTCACTGTTGGTCTGTGTAATTTGACAACATTAAACAGCCAATTTCAAGCAGAAGCTCCGGTCGTATAAACCTAAATTTTAGATTAATCGGCTAAAGATAGCCGCCGTCTTGTTTTTATAGAGAAAATCCTTAATGGTTTTAGAAAGGCGTACAGAAACAATGTCAGGTCAGCGACGTAATGTCAAATCGTAATTTTTCTCATTTTATGATTCGAAGTATTAAATTCACCAATAACACTAAGTCGTAAAATAATAAAATCAACATTAGTGTTCCCACTATATTTTGTATACCCTCAACCTTATGTAAGGGGTTATAGTAGACAAACCCTCAGAATATCGAAACGTTTAGCCACATTCCTTTTGGTACCTCCCATACATATCATTTTGTTAGTACACTGAATTTAAAAATGTAATAAAAATTGGACCCCGGAATGAATATGGACTATATTGGCCGACCCCTGATTACTCCCAATGAAAATGACCTATTTTTGGAAAATTAATATTTCTTACATTAAATCCAAACCGACAATTGGAGAATGCTTAAATTTAGTCAGTTTAAAAAAAAAACCTTGGGAAATTTAAACGTTTGTCACTCTCTCTGTTTTATCTCCCATAACATTTGACCAAAAACACATGTTTAATCCAGGTTATCCTGCAAATAAAAATCTGACGCTTTGTACTGCCACTGCTGGCACCTCGTATACAAATATGGCAATTGCTTGAAAATTGATACATTTTCAACAAATTCAAATATAAACTCCTCAAGACGTTAAAAAAGTTTGTATTTAATATTTTGCATTTATAGGTGAAACTTGAGAAACTTAAGTGTTTTATCCAACCCATTAAAAACTATGAATTCATTAGAGATTTTTGTGCGTAAAAGACTATTTCGGTAACCCCATACAAAACCAGTAAGAAAGTTTCAGTCGGGCGACCCGACTTACATATACCATCACCCTCAGTAAAATAACAAAATTGCTATTATATTGATATTATTACTCGATTTCTAAAGTGGGTGGAGTGGTAAATTTGTATGGGAGGTACTAGAAGGGGCGTGTCTAGACTTCTAGGTTTATCCTCCAAAACTTTATCCTGTTATAGCTTTACTAAATACAGAGTTTGGGCACGATAGCGTTGGATGTATTGATATTATTACTCCATCTCAGAAGTGGGCGGAAAGGTACATTTGTATGGGAGATCCCATAAGGGGCGCCGCTAGACTTCCAATTTTTTCTCCAAAACTTTATCCTGTTATAACTTAATAAACTACAGAATTGGGGCACGATCGTGTCGAGTATATTGATATTATTACTCCATCTCTAAAGTGGGCGGCGTGGTACATTTGTATGGGAGGTACCAGAATGGGCGTGTATAGACTTCAAGATTTTTTCTCCAAAACTTTATCCTCCTTGAACTTTATTAAATACAGAATTTGGTCACGATCGCGGTAGTTCTAATAATAATATTAATCGATTTCTAAAGTGGGCGGTACCAGGTGTGTGTGTGGGAGGTACCAGATGGGGCGTTGGTAGACTTCAGTTTTTTTCTCAAAAACTGTATCCTGCTATAGCTTTACTAAATAAAGAATTAGGGTACGAGCGCGATGGATTTATTGATATTATTACTCCATATTTAAAGTGGGCGGAAAGGTGAATTTGTATGGGAGGTACCAGAAGGGGCGTGGCTAGACTTCCAATTTTTTTCCAAAACTTTATCATGTAATAGCTTTACTAAGTACAGAATTTGGGTACGATACCGTTGGGTGTATTGATATTATAACTCGATTTCTAAAGTGTGCGGAATGATGTATTTGTATGGGAGGTACCAGAAGGGGCGAAGCCATGTAGCCCATTTGCAATACCGTAAGTAGTTTTTGGGAAATATTAACTCGTGCAAAATTTCAAGACATTTGGTTGCGTCTTTCGAAAGTTATCGTGCGAAACAGCCGGACAGCCACCAGACAGACAGACAGACGGACATGGCTCAAATGACTTAAAAAGTCATGAATCGAATTTGGTTCTAAGAAACGTAGGGTCTGAAGTGACTCCTTCTATGTGTTACAATTTTGGGTCGTATCAAATGATATATACCCTCATCCCTAAGGGTGATGGTATAATTATAATATGCCCAGTAATAAAGAATAAAAATTCTACATTTGTTGGCAATTTCATTAACACTTTTTGCACTGTAAACGGTGAAACGGCTTGAAACGGTGTAACAACATGTCAATAAAAGTCTGGTCATACGACCGAGAGTCCTATCACCAAACGTTTACACTACACAAGCTAAAAAATTTTTATACATAAGTAATTTCATTTAAAAATCGTTAAGTTTCAATAACTCGAGACTTAAGTAACATCATACATAAGGTAAGGGTATTTATCAGTCAGTTAACTGAATGAAAAATCTGTAATTGATTTTTTTAATGTTTTGTATACTTTTTATATAAAATTATACTTTTATAAAAAAATAAATTAAACTTAAATATGTAAAACAACTAACGTATGAGTGTTTTTATTTGTCAAGATTTTTTTTCACAATCAAGAAAATTTTTGGTGAATGTCAGGAATTTTACAATTTTAAATCTGGCAAGCCTAGAGGTACCAGAAGAGGTGTAGCAAATGTTTCGATTTTCGAAGGGTTTGACTACTATTACCTCAGACCTAAGGTGAGGATATTTAAAATATAGTGGGAATACTGATGTTGATTTAATAAAGGGTGGAAATATAAGTGCTGATAGATTTTCGAACCAATACATTAAACGAAAGCTCTTCACAATAATATTTCAATGAACTGTTCATTTGAATTTTACAAAACTTTGTGCAAGACATATTTACGTAATTTTTTGGGTGGTCTGTAAAAATCTTGACAAAACTTATATTTTCTTGATTCTTGGCGAGCATTGGGTATGGTGTTTGTTCCCAAATATGGTAGAACATTGGTATTAAAGTAGTTGGTCTGGGTCGGCGGATTTGTTGTTTTTTAAATGGCGGAGTGTATTTACGATTTCATCTCTTGTGGGAGGGTCGGTTGAAATCAATCTGCATATTTTGCGCCTACAAGACAGCCACGGGCATGTTGTAATATCTAATAATTGATTTAATGAGCAACTGAAGAAATCGCGCCATCGCACAGAGGGGTTATTTAACGATCTGGGTGGCCAAATTCGATTATTCAAAAATTTTTGATCCGGTTTTCTAAATAGTTGATCCCTATGGAAAATTTCACGCAAAATTCAAATCTGCTCAGAAATATATGAAAAGTAGAACGGTTTTTGAGATATCGCCAAATATTCATTTTTCATGTTTTGGAAAAAGGTAGGTCTACTAAATGACATTTTCTCAGGTAATTGTTCACCGATTTTTATAAAAACGACAGTTGTTTTATATCCAAACATAAATGACGAAGTTATGGCACTATGAAATCTTAAATTCAAAAAGCTTTAGGGCAAGGCCGCCATCAGTAGCGTCACGCTCGTATACATATTTTGGTCAATATCTTTACTAAATACAATTATTTCTCCCAACTTGAGAGCGGCATATGAAAGTTCTCGTCATAACTGTTGTTTCATACGCAGACAATTTTGCTGTATCTCGTTATACCATCACCCTTAGGGATGAGGGTATATATCATTTGATACGACCCAAAAGTGTAACACATAGAAGGAGTCACTTCAGACCCTAGGTTTCTTTGAACCAAAGTCGATTCATGACTTTTTTAAGTCGTTTGAGCCATGTCCGTCTGTCTGTCTGGTGGCTGTCCGGCTGGTTCGCACGATAACTCTCGAAAGACGCAACCAAATGTTTTGAAATTTTGCACGAGTTATTATTTTCTCAAAACTACTTACGGTATTAGAAGGGGCGGGGCCACGTAGCCCATTTGCAATACCGTAAGTAGTTTTGAGAAAATACAAATACATCAATCCGCCCACTTTAGAAATCGAGTAATAATATCAATACGTCCTACGGGATCGTCCCCACATTCTGTATTTAGTAAAGCTATAACAGGATAAAGTTTTGGAAAAAATTTTGAAAGCCTAGCCACGCCCCTTCTGGTACCTCCCATACAAACCTACCTTTCCCACTATGGAGATGGAGAAATAATATCAATAAATCAAACGTGATCGTACCCAAATTCTATTGTTAGTAAAGCAATAACGGGATAAAGTTTTGGAAAAAAAATTGGAAGTCTATCCACGCCCCTTCTGGTACCTCCCATACACATCTGGTACCGCCCATTTTATAAATCGATTAATATTATTAAAAGACCTAATGCGATCGTGCCCAAATTCTGTATTTGGTAAAGTTCAAGCAGGATAAAGTTTTGGAGAAAAAATTTGGAAGTCTAGACACGCCCCATCTGGTACCTCCCATACACATCTGGTACCGCCCACTTTATAAATCGATTAATTTTATTAAAAGACCTAACGCGATCGTGCCCAAATTCTGTATTTGGTAAAGTTCAAGCAGGATAAAGTTTTGGAAAAAAAATTTGGAAGTCTAGACACGCCCCTTCTGGTACCTCCCATACAAATGTACCACTCCGCCCACTTTAGAAATAGGGTAATAATATCAATACACTAGACACGATCGTGCCCAAATTCTGAATTTTGTTATATTATAACAGGACAAAGTTTTGGAGACAAAATTGGAAGTAAAAATTATGGTACCTCCCATACAAATGTACCTTTCCGCCCACTTTTGGGATGTAGTAATAATATCAGTACTCCCAACGCAGTCGTGCCCAAATTCTGTATTTAGTAAAGCTATAACAGGATAAAGTTATGGAAAATAAATCTGGAGCCTAAACACACCCCTTCTCGTATCTCCCATACAAATGTTCCACTCCGCCCACTTTCGAAATCGAGTAATAATATCAATAAAATAGAAAATTTTTTGTTTTACTGAGGGTAAGGGTAAATGTAAGTCGGGTTGCCCGACTGAAACTTTCTAACTGGTTTTAATTACAAATCGATTATTTTCAATAACTCAAGACTTAAAAATATCTTATATTGGGTGATGGTATTTATCAGTCAGTTTAACTGACTGAAATTTCTGTACTGGTTTTGTTGTGAAGTTATGACCATTTTAAGCCGTCAGTAACGTCACCGAATTTTGGAAGTGTGTTTTGAGGTTACTGAACGTTTGTGTAAAAATTAGCGAATTGAAAAGAGTTCATGTTTATAATTGCCCAGTATTTAAAAAAGGAAGGATGAAAGATAATTTTTTATCCAAATGGTTGGCTTAAATTGTATGTTTTAATCACGTAAACGCCATAAAAGCAGCGGCAGTAACGTCACACAAAAATGTCAGTAACGTCACACGTACGAATTTCGTTAGGATTTTCGGGTCTTTTTATACCATCACCCTTAGGGATGAGGGTATATATCATTTGATACGACCCAAAAGTGTAACACATAGAAGGAGTCACTTCAGACCCTAGGTTTCTTAGAACCAAATTCGATTCATGACTTTTTAAGTCATTTGAGCCATGTCCGTCTGTCGGTCTGGTGGCTGTCCGGCTGGTTCGCACGATAACTTTCGAAAGACGCAACCAAATGTCTTGAAATTTTGCACGAGTTAATATTTTCCCAAAACTACTACGGTATTGCAAATGGGCTACATGGCTCCGCCCCTTTTGGTACCTCCCATACAAATACATCATTCCGCCCACTTTGGAAATCGAGTTATAATATCAATACACCCAACGGGATCGTACCCAAATTCTGTACTTAGTAAAGCTATGACAGGATAAAGTATTGGAAAAAAAATTGGAAGTCTAGCCACGCCCCTTCTGGTACCTCCCATACAAATTCATCTTTCCGTCCACTTTAGATATGGAGTAATAATATCAATACATCCAACGCTATCGTGCCCAAACTCTGTATTTTGTAAAGCCATAACAGGATAAAGTTTTGGAGGATAAACCTAGAAGTCTAGACACGCCCCTTCTAGTACCTCCCATACAAATTTACCACTCCACCCACTTTAGAAATCGAGTAATAATATCAATATAATAACAATTTTTTTTTATTTTACTGAGGGTGATGGTATATGTAAGTCGGGTCGCCCGACTGAAACTTTCTTACTGGTTGGTAAATTTCAAGCAGGATAAAGTTTTGGAGAAAAAATCTGGAAGTCTAGACACGCCCCTTCTGGTACCTACCATGCAATTGTACCACTCCGCCCACTTTAGATATACTTTAGGGTTGTAGTAATAATATCAGTACACCCAACGCAATCGTGCCCAAATTCTGTATTTAGTAAAGCTATAACAGGATAAAGTTATGGAGAATAAATCTGGAAGCCTAAACACACCTCTTCTCGTACCTCCCATACAAATATACCACTCCGCCCACTTTCGAAATCGAGTAATAATATCATTATAATAGACAATTATTTGTTTTACAGAGGGTAAGGGTAAATGTAAGTCGGGATGCCTGACTGAAACTTTCTAACTGGTTTTAATTACAAATCGGTTAATTTCAATAACTCAAGACTTAAACAATATCTTATAGTGGGTGATGGTATTTATCAGTCAGTTTATCTGACTAAAATTTCTGAACTGGTTATCTCTTGGGGTAATAGATAAGCGACCAAAAAATCATCGTAGAGGAGTTTTAGGATGCAACCTGCGGAGATAGTAAAACTAAACTACTCACATAAAAAAAAATTTAGTAAATCGGGCTTGACCTTTTGAGCTGATTTTTGTATGATAGAGTGTTAGTTAATTAATTTATCTCTTCAATAATGTGTATAGCTTGATGGTTGAAATTGGTTTTTGATCAGTTTTGCATCATTAAAATTAAAATTTATAATTTTTCCCTACTTTTCAGTTTT
This sequence comes from Muscina levida, assembly GCA_964034835.1. Classification (NCBI taxonomy): domain Eukaryota; kingdom Metazoa; phylum Arthropoda; class Insecta; order Diptera; family Muscidae; genus Muscina; species Muscina levida. Next base: position 51,959 of record CAXIUB010000333.1, on the reverse strand, counting down.
AGCGGCTATTTAGTACGAAAAATGTCGAATTAACTTGTTTTTTTTTTTTTTTTTGCTAACAATTTTGTCAGTATTTGTATTTTGTGTCAGTATTTTGAACTAAAGACAGGACACTCTGTAAAATAAAAACACATTGTTATCGGAAAAAGCAAAAGTATCTATTAATTCAGTCTTGTTAGTTTTTTTTCACATAAAAAAACATAAAATATCACAAAAAAAAGAAATTTTAATTGTATCCCTGCTTAAACGTAGTATAAGCTGCTATTTCGTCCCCAATGCTACGGATTTGATGCGAAGACGAAATGTCACGAATGTTTTTAGCGTTTGCGAAAATTGTGGCCGTATCCAAAATGGTGTTTGTTTCAGCAACTTCCGCAGTAACGTCACGCAATCTTTTTTTTGCAAAATTCCCTGCTATGTCATCCAACCTCTTTTATAATTAGTTAATGCTTAAAAAAATATTTTATAAAAATTTGTCAGTAACGTCACCATTTATTTGCGGCTAATTACTTTATGCCCTAATTGGTCCAAAACCCAAGCTTTGTACACAAATTTGCTTGCTAATCAATAGTTTGATTTATTTTCTATCCAAAAAAAGTAATAATTTCTCTAAAGTATAAAAAAAATAACAACAAAATTTACCTTTTTCGCAGACAAAATTTATGAAAAAATTTATGAAAAATACTCCAAAAAAATATTCTTCTAAACAAATCTAGCATTATTAAAAGACGAATGCGGGGGGGGGGGGGTGCGTTATCAGTTTCTATACTCTCTCTTTAGCTTTATTAAAAGACGAATGCGGTGGGGGGCAAGCCCCCGCCGCATACGTCGAAGTCAGTATCGTAACTATCTCTCTGTCATATTTCATAAGTCGAAAAATAAAGAGAGGGGGAGGGGGCGTCCGCCCCCCCATTTCTTTGTCATCTGCACCATGCTTTTTTTATATTTTATTATATGGAAAAAAATTGGGGTATTTTTCATACCTGCAAATTTGGGTCATTTTGCATATTTTTTTGCGTAATTTTTCGTTTTTGTTTTGGGGACTTTTGCATTTGGGGCATTTTTCATAGGGCCAAAAAAATTTGGACCTTGTGACAGAAAAAAAATCTTTGTTGTTTCATTTTTCGTGGCCTTGCCGTTTAATAGATATTGATCTATTAAACAATCTTTCAACTTTTTTAAATATTTTCAAAGAATGCTCAGAATCCCTAAGTTCGAAAAAAGTCCAACAATAAGCGAATACGTTTATGGTACGAAAAGCTATGTAAATTTTGCTTAGAAGAAATACTTATGTGAGCCAAAGGTCATAACTGAATTTAAAATATATTAAAAACTATATATCTCTGGAATAGCTTACCGCACCTTTTTCAGACCACCAGCAACGCTACTCGATTTAAAAATCTTTTGCACGACTATTTTTCAAATTAAAAACAACTAGATGCCATCGTGGCGACACGAAGTAAATATACATAATGTTTTTACCTTTTTTTTGTTTCTACATTAATGTAACATATTACCATTTCTAACCTTTTTCGTTGATATTTATTTGTTTGTTGATTTTTTATATTCTTTCCAATATTAATGACTTGTTTTAATTAAATTAACTTTGTTATTTACTATTTGTTTTTATTTCATTAATTAACCATATTCAATCAAAAAAAAACTTAAACTCGTCAACAAAATTATCTTTAGCCCGTGCCTACATTGTTTTTAATTTGGCCTAGTAGTTTTAGAGATATCGTTGTAGTTTAAAAAAAAAAACAAAAATTTTACAAAAAAAAAATATTTTTGTTTTTTAAAAATTCATAAAAAAAACCAGTAAGAAAGTTTCAGTCGGGCGACCCGACTTACATATACCATCACCCTCAGTAAAATAAAAAAAATTGCTATTATATTGATATTATTACTCGATTTCTAAAGTGGGTGGAGTGGTAAATTTGTATGGGAGGTACTAGAAGGGGCGTGTCTAGACTTCTAGGTTTATCCTCCAAAACTTTATCCTGTTATAGCTTTACTAAATACAGAGTTTGGGCACGATAGCGTTGGATGTATTGATATTATTACTCCATCTCAGAAGTGGGCGGAAAGGTACATTTGTATGGGAGATCCCATAAGGGGCGCCGCTAGACTTCCAATTTTTTCTCCAAAACTTTATCCTGTTATAACTTAATAAACTACAGAATTGGGGCACGATCGTGTCGAGTATATTGATATTATTACTCCATCTCTAAAGTGGGCGGCGTGGTACATTTGTATGGGAGGTACCAGAAGGGGCGTGTCTAGACATCCAGATCTTTTATCCAAAACTTTGTCCTGTTATAGCTTTACTAAATACAGAATTTGGGCACGATCGTGTCAAGTGTATTGATATTATTATTCCATCTCTAAAGTGGGCGGAAAGGTACATTTGTATGGGAGGTACCAGAATGGGCGTGTCTAGACTTCCAAATTTTTCTCCAAAACTTTATCATGCTTGAACTTTACTAAATACAGAATTTGGTCACGATCGCGGTAGTTCTAATAATATTATTAATCGATTTCTATGGGAGATCCCATAAGGGGCGCCGCTAGACTTCCAATTTTTTCTCCAAAACTTTATCCTGTTATAACTTAATAAACTACAGAATTGGGGCACGATCGTGTCGAGTATATTGATATTATTACTCCATCTCTAAAGTGGGCGGCGTGGTACATTTGTATGGGAGGTACCAGAAGGGGCGTGTCTAGACATCCAGATCTTTTATCCAAAACTTTGTCCTGTTATAGCTTTACTAAATACAGAATTTGGGCACGATCGTGTCAAGTGTATTGATATTATTATTCCATATCTAAAGTGGGCGGAAAGGTGAATTTGTATGGGAGGTACCAGAAGGGGCGTGGCTAGACTTCAAATTTTTTTTCCAAAACTTTATCCTGTAATAGCTTTACTAAGTACAGAATTTGGGTACGATCCCGTTGGGTGTATTGATATTATAAGTCGATTTCTAAAGTGGGCGGAATGATGTATTTGTATGGGAGGTACCAGAAGGGGCGGAGCCATGTAGCCCATTTGCAATACCGTAAGTAGTTTTGGAGAAATATTAACTCGTGCAAAATTTCAAGACATTTGGTTGCGTCTTTCGAAAGTTATCGTGCGAACCAGCTGGACAGCCACCAGACAGACAGACAGACGGACATGGCTCAAATTACTTAAAAAGTCATGAATCGAATTTGGTTCTAAGAAACCTAGGGTCTGAAGTGACTCCTTCTATGTGTTACACTTTTGGGTCGTATCAAATGATATATACCCTCATCCCTAAGGGTGATGGTATAATAATGCAACAAAAAACACAGTGTTGGTCTTAAAACATGTAGTTTAGTATAGTTTGAATCAAATGAGCTTTATTTCATTGAAATCTGTGTACAACTTTTGATTTTGTCAACAATTTACTGAGATAACTAAATTTACAAAAATCGCGATTTCCATACAGAAATAACATTTATTAATATGTTTGTGAAAGTGTAACTCGAGCAAACCTTAACGGATCGTTATGAAAACTTATCAGTATTAATATTTTTCGAAACGAACTTATGGGATTGTAAATGGGCGGAATAGCCCCACCCCTTCTGGTACCTCCCATACAAAATTACCTATTTTTGGATAATTAATATATCTTCGATAGCTGCCAAACAGACTACCGGAGGATATTTAAATTTGGTCAGTTTATTTATCTTACAAAAGTAGGCAAACCCTAAAAAACCGAAACCGTTACCATACCCCTTCTGGTACCTCCCATACAAATGACCGAACTCACCTCAATAGTCTTACATACATATCTTTTTTGTAAGTACACTGAATTCAGTCAAACTATGCGTAAGTTTTACGGTTATGAAAATATGAATCAGGAATGAATTTGCACTATATCGGATCACCCCTTCAGGTACCTCCCATACAAAATGACCTATTTTTGGAAAATTAATATTTCTCCCTTAACTTCCAAATTGAAACCTGCCGATTAATATTAAGATCTAAATCTTGTTGTATAGGAAGACCAATAAAATAAATAAATAAATAAAAAAAAATCATTGTTAAAAATATTCATTGTTTAAACCTGATAATATTCAGAATTAAAATTTTGTAGCCAGAATCTAAAAGAATTAGTTTTTCAACCTATACAAACTATGTCAGTAGAAATTAAAAAATTTGAAGAAGACATTGACGAACCTTCTTCTAGCTCAAATCCATCATTTTGGGAATACATGGAGATAATTTAGGATGAACTTAGAATATATTTAAAAACAAGCAACACTTAGAAGTTTTGGAAGGCAACTGAGGACATTCGTCTTTTACAAAACATCGCATCGCATCTATTGCAGTTAAGCTGCAAGTGAAAGAGTGTGTAATACGTCAGGAAGAATTATAGTAAACTTGTATAGTTCCGGAACGAACTAGTTGCAATGAACGATTCCATGTAGTGAATGGTTGGAATTAGTTCCACATATTCCAATTTGCGATTTTCATAAAATCATTCAATACAATGCAAAATTTTGCCGAAAAAATTAAAATTTTTTGAATTTTCCCGCAATTTTTCTATTTTTTCATTTGGAAAGTCATTTTGAAATAATTATCCCAAAATTTTCACAGTTACATCGTTCAATATTATTAAATCATAAGAAAAAAATATTTTTTTTTAGAATTTTTCCGGAGTTTTTCAAATTTTGCAACAAAATATTTCTATTTTTCCATTCAAAAAGCCATTCCGTAACAATTGGCACACAAAAAGGACATATTCGATTTTTCCAATTTTTCGACTTTTCCAGAGGATTTTCCCAAAATTTTCTTTCACATAAACCTTATCCCGGCAATTACGAACAACAGAAAAAAAATTCAGCAAAATCGGCCCAGCCATTCTCAATTGATGAATTATTTGGCGTGATTGTCGTTAATCACGCTTACGAAAATGTGTGTAAGTAAAAATTTACGCACGTGAGCGTGTGTTAACTGGAGTACCGAAAAAATTTTCGAGCGTGAGCTTGAGTCAAAATCTACTCACGTGCCCATCTCTAGTCTGAACTAATTAATATTTGGCTCAGACACCAAAACATAAAGTTCTTAGACAAGTTCTAATATATAACTGTTTTATCCTTTATATTTCGTTTTGGTGTTGTTTTTAGTTTATTTTTCAACTGTTTGATTTTAGTATAAGATATGAAAATTGCGTAACTCGAAAGAACTCAACCACGTTGCTGGCTGTATAACATCGTCTTTGCTAAACAATTTGCATGATATTCTAAGTCTATTAAATATATGATATTCTATTATTGAATTAAATTGTCTTTTTCTGAGATTACAATGCGTATTATTTACTCCAAAGTAGATACAACAGTTTGAGATAAAATGCGATTTTTAAGATAACGGTACTATGTATGTATATACAACCACACAGAATGTACCATTTCTAAGTAGTCTTAACTCAATTTTGTAGTCCGCCCGTTGGACATGCGGCCGACGATATGTGCGTTAAGGTATGAAAATACGGATTTTTACCAATATTTGTTCACAAAGCATCGCTTTTTGTACACTTATTGATAAGAACCACAGTTACTTCATTATGGAGTAGTCTCTCATACTTAAATGTATTATAAGTATACTGTACAAAAACAATAACTAATTTTTTTTGAGGTTCCCTGACTTGAATGTACATAAGTACGTATAAATTTAATGGTATATTATTTATAATTATATGTCTTTTTCAGATCCTTATATGTTATAATTGTCTGTAAAAGACCCTCGCCCTCATAGTGTACGAATTTATCTTTGACTTCCTCCTAGTTATAAATCACGCTATGTTATCTAAACTGTCAGAGTGTATGGTAACGACATGATAAACTTTTCTTTGGTAAATAGAAGATTTTCGTCAGATTATGGCACAAAAAGGATACAAGCAGCGAAGCAATACAACGGCACATGACGCTTGGTTCCAGCGGGGGAATTTGAGAGGCCTTCCTCATAAAAACATGCAATAGTCTGTATTTGGGAATACTTTTCAAATAAGGAATACTGAACGTATGATTTTCATCAGATTCAGGCATTACATGGACAGGCCTGCCAGTGGCATTTTAAAAGAATGCTAAGAGATATCATACACATATCTAGCGGCGGAATTTGAGAGGCGTTCCACATATAATGCATGCAGTTGTCCTTATTATTGGAATAATTTTTCAAAAAAGCAATGCAGAACGCATGATTTTTCATCAGATTTAGGCATTGTATGAACAGACCTGCCAAACGCACGTTAAAAGAAAGCAGAGTAATTTCATACACATACCTGCTCGCTTCCAAATAACAGGGGAATTACATGTCTTCCAAATGGGAAGAATTGTCAATTTATTGGAAAGTGTTTAAAACAGTATATCATTAGTTTCAACCACACAATTTAAATGCTTCTTCATAGGTTAGACAGTAGCATGGCCGACTAATAGTGTTTTTGTCCCGAGAATTCCCGGGAATCCCTGCCAATTTTTTGTCCCGGAATCCCGGGAATTCAACGTATTAAATTGCTAAAATGGATAAGCAAAACGATGTCCATAAGTTGATGAGTACTTACTTATTGATATGTATATATTCTAAAACAATATTTTTTAAGCCAATTGACTGATTGATCTGAGCGATCAATTATTATAAAAAAAAAACTTAATTTCCCTTTGCACCCCATGAATGAGGTATGGGATAGCTTCTCGCGTTGTTGTGAATTAACACGCTTTCTATTTTTAGATTCACAACTAACGGCACCTACTTGTTTATCGACGAATGCGAACGTCACTGTTTTGAGAAGCTCTTACTAGACACGACGATTGAATCGACGCTTAATACTGCGAAGTTGCTGTCAAACAACATTCGAGGGGAGCCGACAATGAAAGAAAATTTTATTTTTTTCTTTTAAGATGACTGGAGCCAGGTTTGAACCTGCGATCTCCCGCATGGTAGTCGCGTGTTCTAACCACTATGCCACGGCCGGTCCCGATCAATTATTATATTCCCTCTTTATCCCAAGGAGTACGAATCTCAAAAATCCCTTCATATTGGACAATTTAGCCGTTTGGTCGGGTTTGTCCTCTTAAAAGTTCAAAATTCTTTCTTATCGCGCAATTGCTGCATAACATAAATATTCGCCCCAATATCCACATTTCTAACATTAGGCACTTGCTCTGGGTGATGATATCAATTTGATATGAATTCATAGCGCACAACTATTCACGTAAATAAATACTCCGCCCCATATTTTCTATTCTACCTTAAGCCGTTTGGTCTTGGTTCGGTTAGGTTTTTCTTTAAGGGGTAACAGTTTTGAAAAACCTCCTCATGCAGATCAATTTTTATGTTTCATTTCATATTTGTTTGTTTGTATTAAAATAAAAACTATTTTTTTTAATAGATAAAGGCAATTTTTATTTATTTTTTGTTTTGGACCGGTATTTCCCGGGATCCCGGGTAAATGATATAAAAATCCTGATTTCCTGGGAAACGAAAAATGCCGGGAAATCAAAAACACTACTGACTAACAATCACTAGGTGGTGGGTTCAAACTCCAGCAAGGTTTACTGTCGTTAGAAAAAAAGTGTAAGTATGGAGATAAATATATATATATGTCAAAAATATCTAAAAATAACAAGTCTTCTTCTTGTTTAATGGCAACAACAACAAAAATGTATCCGTCAGTAGCCTTACGTAGAAATGTTTTCCAAGCGCTTCGGTCTTTTGCGCTCCGTAGATAGTTCGTCACATCGAGCTTAGTTAACAGCTCTTTCACCTGGTCCATCCATCGGAGTTTTGGTCACCCCCTCCTGCGCCGCAATCGAGTTTATTGCTGAAGACTTTTCAGGCCAGAGCGTTTTCGTCCATTCGTACAACATGTTCAAGCCAGCACATTAGGTTTATTTGAACGCGCTTGAATACGTCGATGTCGTTGTACAGCTCATGATTCATTCGACAACGGTACTCGCCGTTAACGATGATGGGTACAAATATTTTGCGTAGTATTTTTCTCTCGAAGGCTCCCAGAATAGATTGATCCTCTTGTGTCATTACTAGGGCGACCATTTTTCAGCACGAAAAAAACGGTTTTCAGTACTTAAAACAGCATGAAAAACCCTTGAAATAAGCACTATAGATTTTATATTCAGCATTTATAATTTTTTTTATTTGTTGAAAAACAAACAAAAAACAATTTCACATCTATTAAAAAAGTAATAAAAAACAATAAGTAAATTAACCAAATTATTCAATCGTGTACAACAAAGTAATTTTTAACCCAAAAAAAAAATTTCTTAAAGTGAGAGTAAACCTTGGTCAATGTCACGATTAGAATAAAGCACTAAGTGCATTTTTAAATTTTCCAAGGTGAAACTTTTACGCTGGTTTGTAAAAAAATTTCCATATGTAGAAAAAACGCGTTCCACGTCACACGATGAAACGGGAGCGTATTTAAAAAATGTTGAGTCAGCAGGCGAATATTTTCCCATAAACGCACTTGTTGTTTTGGATTTTTTTAAAAATAATATTGTTGATGTCCACAAAGCCAGGATTTCGCGCAAGAACGGCAGTTTATTTTTTAAAATAATTTTTATCAGATGTTTTTCTATAGCATGTTGAATTGATTTTACTGTTTCCAAGCTTTCATTCAATGGCAATCCGCTTGACTCAATTTTTGTGATGGCATGCCAGATGCACTTAAAGTTAATTTTTATGAAGGAAAAGTCAGATTACAAATTTTCATTAGAAAGAACCTCTTTGCTTTATCGCGATGCTTCAGAATCATTTTCGTTAAACTCTTGAATGACTTCCCTTATGTCTTCCAAATAATTTGTATAATACTCCGCTGCTTCCAACCACGTTCCTCATCGTGTGGTTATTGGTTTAGGTTAAAGAGGCACATTAGGTTTCATTAGTTTAAATCTTTGTTTTCGATAAGGCGCCTGAAAACTATAGTAATATATAACGAATCGAACGATCTAAGCTATCGATAAAAATAGGGCTATTACAAAATCTTGAACACAGGCTGTGTGTAAAATAAGAGGATAGTTTGCAAATTGAATTCTACCTGTCATATTTTTATGAACCGCAAGGGCTTGTGATATGTAAAAATTTTCAATTGATAGAAACATATCTTATCAAAATGTATCAAAAATTTAAATAAGGGCAAAAACAGCATGAAAAAGCACAAACCTTTTAAATAAGCAAGATCGCTTGAAATCGTTAAATTAAGCAGCATCAGCAATATTCAGCATGTGCTGAAAATTGGTCGCCCTAGTCATTACCCAGGATTCTGCGCTGTAGAGCAAGACAGGTAGGATCAGAGTCCTTGAGAGTTTCGCTGTCATTAAATCGCTTGCTTAGCGCATAGTAGCAGCGGCTTGCGATCCATACTTGTCTTTTGATTTCCAGGCTGACATTATTATTTTTGTTTATGGCCGATCCAAGGTAGACAAAATCATCTACCACTTCAAAGTTATAGTTGTCAACGTTCACGCAACGTCCCAGACGAGTGGACTCTTTGTTTGTTGAAACAAATAACCTGGTTTTGTCTTCGCTTCATCCAACTGCTTTTCAATGCCCGAAAAAGTCGCAGTAACATCTCGCAATCCACGTCCAATAATATCTATATCATCAGCATACGCGAGCAACATGTGACTTTTGTTGAAGATGATACCATTTCTGGTTACTGCAGCCTTCCGCATGATCATCTCCATTATGATGTTAAAGAGATCGCAGGACAGACTATCGCCCTGTCTAAAGCCTCGCTTGGAAGAAAATGGCTCTGACAGATTTTTGCCAATTTTCACTAAAGACTCCGTGTCAGTCAGTGTAATCCCGCAAAGCCGAATTATGTTAGCTTCGCGGGGATACCAAACTCAGCCATAGCATCCAACAATTTCTGTCGTATCGGACTATCGAATGCAGCTTTGTAATCGATGAAAAGATGGTAGATGTCGATCTGCATTTCTTGGGTCTTCTCTAGGATTTGTCGTAGAGTGAATATCTGGTCGGTCGTGGTTTTACCAGGTCCAAAGCCACACTGATAAGGTCCAGAATGGGCTTTACATAACACACTATACAGGACCTTGTATGCCATGGTGAATAGGCTAATTCCGCGATAGTTGGTACATACACTTGGTACACACATAATCCCCAAAATCAAAATCCCCAAACACAAAATCCCCAGCCAAAAAAAATCCCCAAAATCAAAATCCCTATGCACATAATCCCCACACTTTTTTGGCGACAGTGTCACAAAATCCCCAAACACAAAATCCCCAATAATATATAAGAAATACAATGCTGTAATAAAAAATATCAAAATGTTTAAAATAGGGAAAGAAGCTGAGCGACAATTAAGCCCAGCGTGTTTTTATTTCTCATTGCGCTGCCGCTGATTCATTCGATGCACCACGGATGAAAAACCGACGCTGATGAATTCTGTTACCCTAATTTGACATTATGCTCTATTAAAATACCGCTGCCACCGCTTTTATGAAATTAAAATTAGGGATAGAATTTATAGAAATAATAACAGACATAGCCAAAATATACTCAGACATAGGCATAAGAAAAAAATAAATAAAATGTGGACAGTCTCAAGAAAATTAGAAAAGTTGTTGAATCTCGAGCTGATTTAGAAAAATTAACTTATTTTGCATCCATATTGCATAATATTTCATTTTGCAATTAATATCTTTATGTATGAAATATTGTAAATGTATTTTGTTTAAACCGTAAATTTTGTTATTTTTATACCATCACCCTTAGGGATGAGGGTATATATCATTTGATACGAAAAAAAGTGTAACGCATTAAAGGAGACGAGTTAGACCCCAAGTATCTTAAGACCAAATTCGTTTCAGAACTTTTTAAGAAGAATGAGCTATGTCCGTCTGTCTGGCTGGCTGGCTGGCAGGCTGGCTGGCTGGCTGGCTGGCTGGATGGCTGGATGGCTGGTCAGCAGGATAACTCGAGTAAACCTTAACGGATCGGTATGAAAATTTACCAGTATCAATATTTTTCAAAACGAACTTATGGGATTGTAAATGGGCTGAATAGCCCAACCCCTTCTGGTACCTCCCATACAAAATTACCTATTTTTGGAAAATTAATATTTCTTCCATAACTTCCAAACGGACAACCGGAGGATGTTAGAATTTGGTCAGTTTATTTATCTTACAAAAGTAGACAAACCCTAAGAAAACCGAAACCTTTGCCCCACCCATTCTGGTACCTCCCATACAAATGACCGAATTGCCCCTTATAGTTTTACATACATATCTTTTTTTGCAAGTAAACTGAGATCACTCAAATTTTGCGTATGATGTTTGCTTATAAATATTAGACTCAGGTATGAATATGGACTATATCGGTTCACGCCTTCTGGTACCTCCCATACAAAATGACCTATTTTTGGAAATTATATATTTATCCAATAACTTCCAAACAGTCACTTGGGGGGTTATGAACATTGGTCGATAAATTAATGTTGTGATAGGAGGCGAAACCTCAGAGATCCTAACTATTTGACACACCCCTTTTGGTACTTCCCATACAAATGACCGAATTGACCCTTATATTTTTACATACATATCTTTTTTGTAAGTAAACTGAGATCACTCAAATTTTGCGTATGATGTTTGCTTAAGAAAATTAGACTCAGGTATGAAGATGGACTATATCAGTTCGCGCCTTCTGGTACCTCCCATACAAAATTACCTATTTTTCGAAAATTAATATTTCTCCTATAACTTCCAAACGGACTCTTGGGGGGTAATGAAAATTGGTCGATTAATTTATGTTATTATAGGAGGCAAAACCCTAGAAAACCTAACTATTTGACGCACCCCTTCTGGTACCTCCCATACAAATGACCGAACTCACCCCCATAGTATTACAAACATATCTTTTTTCTAAGTACACTGAATTCAGTCAAATTATGAGTAATTTGTACGCTTATGAAAATATGAATCAGGAGTGAATATGGACTATATCGGGTCACCCCTTCTGGTACCTCCCATACAAAATTACCTATTTTTGGAAAATTAATAATTCACCCATAACTTCCAAACAGTCACTTGGGGGGTTATGAACATTGGTCGATAAATTAATGTTGTGATAGGAGGCGAAACCTCAGAGAGCCTAACTATTTGACACACCCCTTCTGGTACCTCCCACACAATGGACCGAACTCACCCCTATAGTCTTACATACATATCTTTTTTTGTAAGTGCACTGAATTCAGTCAAATTATTCGTAAGTTGTACGTATGAAAATTTGGTACCCCCTATCAAATTATTTTTTTTTTTGAAAAATTAATATTTCTCACATAAATTCCAAACCGGCAACTATACCCCCTACACAAATATGTAAAGTTTTGGACGATTTTGCACCACAAGCAGGGGAAAAAATATACATAAGTAATTTTATTTTAATTAAAAATCTATTCATTTCAAAAACTCAAGACTTCAACAATATCTTATATTGGGTGATGGTATTTATCAGTCAGTTAACCTGACTGAAATTTCTGTACTGGTTCGTTTATTATTAATGCAAGTGTCCTCAATGAATTTTGTATATATTTCAGTCTTTATATAAATTTTCATTATAATAAAAAGTAATTTCATTTCAATACCTACATTTGTGAATTTACAATTTAAATTTTTTGAATTTTTGTTTCAGAAATAATTTCAAACATAAAATTCTCAATTTCTGTGTGATAAAACGCCGTGCTGATCTCGTTTAAGCTCGGTGGTGGACAGTCTACTCCTTCGTCGATGATTGGTGTGATTTCGTCATTTATACTGCCTTCGGGAACGAGTAGAGATTAAAAGTGTTCCCTCCACATTTGCAGAACACTCTGAGTAGCCGTGACCAGATTTCCGTCTCTGTCCTTACAGGTGGGGATCCCTGTTCCAAAACCATTGCTTTTGACCCTTTGGTAGAACTTTCGGGCCTCACCTCTATCCATGTAGTTTTCGATATCCTGGCTCTCTCTTTTCTTCTACAGACGCTTTTTCCTCCTGAACGGGCGTTTCATCTCCCTCCTTTTCTCATTATAACGCTCCGTCACCGCACGCGTCGCCATTGGCTGCAGTTTTGCCTTGTATGCAGCATCCATTTACTCAAACATTTCGCGACATTCATCATCGTACCAGGGCTTGTCTGAGCGTGGTCGTTGCGGCAGTGGTCATATAATTCGCAATATGGTGCCACTGTGTGTCGGGAACATCAGAACTATGGGGTTTGTTTGGAATAATTGAGAGAGTTGGTTGGAGTAGATTGGCTATCTCGGTGGTTGCAGCTTTGTGATGTATAGCTTCCTTTGCATTAGATTACGAGTGTTTTTTCACCGCGCATCACACGCACATCCACAACGCTTGAGACATGCCTTCCATCAATTACCACGTGATGAATCTGATTTCTTGTATTTTGATCAGGAGATATCCAGTTTGCCTTGTGGATATCTTTATGCGGGAATCTGGATCCCCTCACAACCATGTTTCTTTTTCACCCAAAATTAACCAATCTGAATCCGTTATTGAAGGTGTTGTTGTGTAAACTGAATTTTCCGACTGCTGAACCAAGAGCATCTTTCCTCCCTATTTTAGCATAAAAATCTCCCAGAACAATTTTAATGTCATGTGCAAGGCAATGGTCATATATTCCCTTCACGCGCTCATAGAATGCATATTTAATGTCATCATCCTTGTCTTCCGTCGGGGCGTGTACACAAATCAGCGTAATGTAAAAATATTTCGCCCGGATGCGAATAGTGGCTATTCGGTCACTAACAGGGTTAAACCGCGAGACCAGGTGTCGAAGTCTCTTGCCGACTATGGAAACCACATCCAAATTCGTGTCTTTCTGCATGGCAGCTGTAAAAGATGAGACAGTTATTTCGTAGTGTGCATCCCTGTCCCGTCCATCTGATTTCCTGTCTGGCGGTGATGTCAGCCTTGTATTTGTCGAGGACATCCGCTAGTTGAATAGATGCACCATCTCTGCATAGAGTTCGGACATTCCATTCTGCATGCTTTTAAATTCCTTTGGAAGGTCTGTCCATATAATGGCTAAATCTGATGAAAAATCATGCGTTCTGTATTCCTTATTTGAAAAGTTATTCCCAAATTAGGACTACTGCATGCATTATATGAGGAAGGCCTCTCAAATTCCGTCACATAAACTTTTTCTCATACACTTTTTTTAATATTGATTTAAAGTCGCTTTTGAAATATCTCAAATGAAGGAAAATATCGTTAATTTTGTTTTTTATAGCGCGTAAAAAGCCACATCCGTTTGATAAAATAAATAACACAACCATTGCGAAAATGTCAATCTGTTGAACTGACTGACACATGCATCACCACAATTCTGCTCGCCAGCGCGATCTAAAAATGACAATAGTTTACAGTAATTATGCTGCAGAGTTCTGCAGAAATAAAAATATCGATATTTACAAAGTAGGATCAGGTACTATTTCAATTCAAGCATATTTGTGATGTCTGATCAACATAGAATACAGTGGCATTTCGAATTTTTATCATCATTTTCATGCAACCTAAAGTTGCTTTAAACCTACCGTGAAATGTTTAAAATGGAAAAATTTACCTTTTTAGTGTCCTCTTGAAAAACGTGTTACTTTTCCGCTTGTCACCCAATTTTTACAAACCATGGCTTGTTTTGCTCGGGGAAGTCCAACCTTTCCAACCTCAATTTATGAAATTGGAGATATTTTCGCGATTAATATTTTTTTATCAATTTAAAATCAAGATTGTTTGGGAGACGCAGCTACGATAAATCAAGTAATACTGAATGCACCTTCGTGGTATTGTAGTTATTACATAGTGTTCACATTTCAATTACAAATTAAACAGGATGCAAATAATTTACAGATTTAAAAGATGTATATAAAAGGTACAGGGCTAAATTCGGACATGAACAATGGTTCGGTAAACTTTCTATGTATCCTTCAATTTACCTTGAATAACAAACTAATTTACCTCAAAATTTTGAAATAATGCGGCATTATAATTAATGTTGTTTCCGTTTAGAAATGTAAGGAGAAATACTCTTTTTATAAAAATTAATCTGTTGAATTGGAGGGAGGAAAAGGGGTATTGCCAATACAGCCCATTTAAAATCTAGCATTACGATTTCATGATGATACACAGATATTTACGACAGATATCGTGTCTACTAGCCAGCCAGCTGGCCAGTCATGCACTGCTTATATTTTGTCCATTAATACTTTGCACTTTCAGCAGTTATTTGTAGGTGTTACATATTTCGTTGCACTATTCCGAAAGTGTTTACGGTACAGTTGTACGCAAAATCAATATACGATGTGTAGATTCTCTGTTATGTTTATTTAAACCGGCACCCATCGCCATACGCGTTTCATCTTTGGGTAGAGACTCATTAGCGTCGTCGCCTTAACGAACTCAGCTATTAATTCTGTCATTATCTACGATTCTAATGTTTATTTTTTATTTAGTTTAAAAAATCCATTATATTCAAATTATTATTTATATAAAAAATACCTATTTACGAATATTAACCTTAAATTATATTAAACTACGCAAATGTCGAAAGTCCATACTACTTCCTACGTAATTGAGAAGATTTGCATCTCTCTCCGAATTTCTAATACATTAATTGAAAGAGGATGTGCGTTAGCAAGAAGACTTAACCCAACTGGCGTATAACGAAATTTAGAGAAATCGATAATAAATGAAAGCTTCAAATAATTCAAATGTATTAATGTAAACTTTCCGCTTTGTGTTTATTTCCTTGCAGCTTATGGATACTCGTATTGTGTGAACTCATTCGCCAAACCAGGAGGGTACCATGAATCTGGATATACATAAGTAAATATTTGTGCGTATTATTTGTATACCAGGCCACCAGTTTATTTACCATACTGGCATCTCGCATCCCTAGCCGGGAAGATAGACCACTCTCAAACAGCCGCACTGACAAGTGGTAACAAAGTTGTATTAACAAAGTTAGCCTAACACTTCATAGGTGCCAACCACATAATGGTGATGAAGGTAAACAACAAGTTTTTTAATTTAATTTTATTATTACGTTTGTGTTGAGGTGTATTCTCATTGTCGTTGTTGGTCCTGTTTTCGTTTTTCCCGTTATTTTCATAAACTTTGTCCAAAGTGTTATATGAGTGTAGATTCGTCAGTGTATTTGTGTATGCAAGTAATGTCCTGCGGTGGTATTTCAGTATTCGTGTATGAATTTGTTGTATTTGATTATGTGTTATGTGCATGCGTGCACCTGTGTGGACAAATCAAATCAGGACATTCTGGGATTTTGTTCAATTAGTGTGGTAACAAATACCTTTGTAATTAAATCTGAATTTCTTTTGGCACCGAAAGATGTGTACAATAAATTTTAATTTAATTTCCAAATAAATGTTTAATGAAAGCAAGGATGGGTGGAAAGATGGAATTGTTTGCATAACTGCAGTACCAAGCCAAATGTACTAAGGAACAAACGTGTTTCCGTTTGGACACTTATGGTTGGCATAAATCAAATTTAGCGATTTTAAGGGATTTTATGGTGGTTTGTTTGTGTATATTTGTCTCGTTGGAGATCACATATGCTTTAGACGTTAATTAGCAATAACATAACTAATCACGTGAACATTAGTTGAATCAAATGAAAATCAAAATTTATTCGATATTTTTTTATGTTCAGGACAAGATATCCGACGACAAAAAATTTAATACGAGAAAGAATGAAAAGAAGCTCCAGAATACACCTTAACAATTATTTCTATACAAAATAAGACAATTTCTTGTGACGAAAATAAATAGTGATAATGAAAAATTTTGAAATGGTGCAGACAAGAATTTGGCGATGTTGATTTTGATATATTAAATACATACAAGCAAAAACAGATTTCGTCCTGCCTAGAAAAGTATTGACATAAATTTAATATTTTTGGGCGTAATAAGTCTTTCGTATTTTTAATAAGTAAAAAACAAATTTGAGCCTCAAAAGTTAAGAGACGGCAAATCCGTGGGCATCATTAGAATACATGGCAGCAATACATCGAACAGTGGGATGGATGGCTTCATACAGTTTTGCAAAAACTATAAGGAGTGGTCTTAGATCATTGAAGGTTTACTACGAACATTGACTATATTAAGAAAAAATTAAATGTCATCGTCCTATCCAACCAAAAGTGTCCAACTGCGTACCGATCTATGCAAAGTTTCATCAACATCGGTCCCGCCCACATTCATCCGGCCGTACAACTAAGATGGGTTTTTGCGTAGAATTGATTTTTCACATAAAATTTCCTATCGAAGCAAAAATGTTCAAAATTGGATCATACATTTTTAAGAATAAACTGACGCGTGGCAAGTTTCATTAAAATCGGCCATGCCAATCGCCAACTTCTTTGCATAAAATTAAATTTGTTCCGAAAATTTTTGAGAATTATATTTTTTAATCAAAAGAAGACTTTTATAGTGGAGTAAAACAAGTTGTACCTTTGAGTGCTTAGTACAGGCAGGCTCTGTGTTTATTTGATGATATCAGAAAAGGCTTATATTGTTGAATTTGGGTATAAATAGAAGTAGGTAAGTAAAATAGAATAATGCTAACAGGGTTGCCTTACACCCCCCTTTTATAATAAAAAAAAATAATAGAAGCAAAAAAGGGGATCCATCCTTGGTTATATCTAAAGAAATAAAATTATATGAATATCAAGCAAGCTTGCAGGCTTATCTTAACATTTCTTATACAGTTGAAACTCTCTATAACGAATTCCAAGGACTGGATATTTACTTCGCTATAAATAAAATTCGCTATACAGAAAAGAAAAACAATTTTGTTTCTTTTAAAATTTTTTTATTTATAGTAGTCAGTTATTTTGGGTTGAAGTACATTTTTCCACTTTTCTTTTTGAATATAATTTTCTAATACATTTACGGCCCTATTCTAATAATTTGGTTACAAAAATTTGTCATCAGAAATTTGTTACAATTTTGTAACCTATTCTTGTTACGGGTATTCTGGCAATTTCGTAACAAGGAAATGTTCACCTCGTGGTGAAATGTAAATTATTGACAATTCGCAGCTGATTATTGACTTAAACAAACAAAATAAAAAATTTTCTCAGGTGCCGTTTTTTTATAAAAATTTTTGATTTTTTTTTATATTTTTGGAGGTACACTTAATATTTTGGTAATATTTTGGGTATCTTTTACCCGATCTTCATACATAACCACTTAAGTTCAGGTCAAAATCTATGGAAAAAATGTTTTGAAACCTGGTTTGCAAAAAATTGTTGTCATGAGTAATTATTATTCTGATCCAGTTCGGTATTCTTTTTTTCGTATAACAAATTATTTTTAAAATTATTAAATTAACTTAATCTTAAATATATATTTGCTTTGTTTTATATACATATGTACAATAATTTTCACATAAATTGTAATTTTAGTTTGCGAATATTTGAGCATACATTTTAGTTGTAACTATTAAACTATTAAAGCGAAATAATGTTAATTATTAATTTCAGACCTGTTCGTTAGTCTTTTTGGTATTTCTTATCATATCAATTTGTTAATAAGATTAACATTTTAAATATTTTTTTTTCTTTTGATGCACAATTATATTCGGAAGTAAATTTTGTGGAATTATTTGTTATTCTTAGCTAATTTTACGCAATCATAAAGTTTTTTTTGCGAATATTTGAGCATACATTGATGAAAATAAGTCCGATTGGTATTTCTATCTAAAATATTTCACTATCTTTCACAACACTTCTTCCCATTTGAATTGGTTTTTGGCAGAAACATGAGGCTACCTGGAGAAGTATTAAAGAGGAAAATCGATCCAAGATATAATGTAGAAATGTACAGTAAAGAAGTCAAATATCGATTACAACGGACTTATAATTTGGCAAAAAATTTAATTGAAAAACATAAATTATGGAACAAAGATTTTTATGAAAGCAATTGGTATTACACTGAACGACACGATTTTTCACCCATGATCAAACTGACCAGATTCTGAAAATATAGCTAAAATAAAAATATACGTATCTCCCAGTTCTTCTAGATCAGCTCATTTAAGTTTTTTACGAGCAATTCAATTTTTGGAGCAAAGCTTCCATAATTGTATAATTTAAAACTAGTATAATTTCCCAAGTATTGTTTTTTTTGTCGCTCTGTGTTATCCATAGAACAATACGTGTGTCCGCAGCGCATATTTAGATTCAAGTAGATTTAAAGGTAAAAGTATTTTAAATGTGAAGTAAGTTGTTTGTAAAACCCCAACATATCTTCTTTATTTTACAAAAAGGATATATTTATCACATAAAAAATTACGCTAAATATTACAAATTTTTATAGACACTTCAAGTGGTGTGTGTCCGTCACGCACTTTGTGTTAGTCATAATTTTGAATTCAACATTTTAAGTTAAGTTTCATTAAAAGAACATTATGGGACTGCCCAAAATTTACATTGTTAATATGAAATTATTCTTCAAAAATTTCAACTTTTCGAGAAAACTACAAAATAAAAAAAAACGTGAGTCCGCAACACTAGAAAATACCCATATAATGTAAAAATAGCTTGCGAGACAATACTCCGAACCAAAAAATAGAGAAAAGTTTACTTGAATCAAGCCAAAGCGGTGTCAAAAGTATGGTAAGTACGGGTTTTCTTAAACCAAGTACAAAATACTTGATTCAAATACTTAATTTGAGCGTAATCTGTACTTGAATTATGCAAGAACTGTACTCAATTTAATCCAGATATGTACTTGATTTAAGCAAACTTGCCTTTGAATTAAGTCCGTTTTGGGCTTGATTTAAGCCAGATGTGTACTTATTTTAAATAATATTTTATCTTAATGTAACCCTGATCCGTTCTTATTAAAGACTGTTCTGTACTTGATTTGAGCGCTTTTTACACTTGAATTAACCCTGATCTACACTTGATGTAAGCCATATTTACGCTTGATACAAGCTTGATCAGTTCTTAATTTTAGCCATATTTACGCTTGATTTAAGCTTGATCAGTACTTGACTTTATAAATAAACTTAAAAATAGGAAATCTATGTATTTTGACCTAATCTTTTTAATCGGAGTATATATATTAGTGCTCCCGGGTAACGGTATACCCGGTTTTCCCGGGATTCCCGGTCCTTTCCCGGGAAACCGGGATTGTTATTTTTTCCGCCTATCCCGGACCGGCATTTCCGCAGTTTTTCATCAAATATCACAGAAATTCGTGGATATGCTCTACTAATGCAGTTCTTCAATTTTGCCAACTCGAGACCCATTTGAAAAAGTATTTTAGAAACGCCGGTCCGGGATAGACGGGAAAATTGAAAAAAAATAATGGAAACTTCATTGCTCCTGGACCGGTATTTCCGCAGTTTTTCATAAAATATCACTAATATTCGTGATAATGTTCTACTAATGATGTTCTTCAATATTGCCAACTGGCGATCTATTTGAAAAAGTACTTTTGAAAATAATAGAAATTTTTTTGTTCCCGCACTGGCGTTTGGACAGCGTTCCATCAAATGACATAATTTTTTGGGAGAATATAACCAAGTCTCCGTTTATGATTTCTGCAAAATTTCAAGCCATTCTGTGCATCTTTGCTTAAAAACCCGAAGAAAAAATCAATTTTTTATTTCCCGGGATTCCCGGTTATACCGGGAAAATTCTATTTACCGGGATCCCGGTACAAGCCTAAAGCACTAATATATATTGTGGTGTCTTGGTTTTTTTCTGTGTCATTTTGACATACTTACAATATTATTAAAATTTTAGAATCCGTATGGTATAATTTATTTTGTACCATACGTTTTGATTCACATATGCTAAATGTAATAAAAACATCCATCCACAATGAGATATATGTATGTATTGCACGATTTGTTTAGCATTTGCCAATTGCAGTTGTGAAGCCATCGTCACATCTACATCACAAGAATGAAATAGCTCTGATAAGGACTATGAAATTTATTTCAATTGCGATAATAAACAATCATTTATAACACACATGACATATTGTAAAATGACTGTGATAACCATTCAATAACATACGAAATACGCCTGTGTTCAGCGGTACCATCTCAAATGGGAAGAACTAACATACACAAATCTTAACCATCCATTTTGGGGCGATATGTGAGATGATGATCGAGACGCCAGTGCATCTTGTTCTGTCTGCTGACATTCCCTTTCGCTGTTTCCGTTGTAATTGCAGCTTCGTGATGATGGCACCAGCAATAAAATGGTAACAGCCTTTTCTTATTCACTCATCGCAGTTCTCATATTTCACACGATATGAGCCTGAACACACATATATCCATGCAAGACGAGGCGGCATACTAGGGATATAATGTGGCGCTCCGTGTTCGTTGGATGTTCATGTTCAACCTTAAACCAATTTTCCAAAATATTTTCGGCTGTATGCACAGATTTATCATACAGAAATAAACTGGTAAGTGTTTTGCACATATCACAATTCACATTTGTTTATGATTCGAACTGCGAAAAAAGTCATTAGACCAATTCAGGAAAAAGAATTTCGTTTCTAGCTTTTAATTGTAGTTTCCAAACTTAGGTACTGTTATTGTTGAAGTTTCAATAGAAAGCTCAATATGCTCCCACTGTATGTCAAGAGTATTTGGGATGCAGCGTTAGAGTTAGTTGGAATAGGATGATTAGTTTCCTTTGCGGTACTGTCTATTAATCAAGGAATAGCCAGGTTGCAATAAATTAATTTTTGTTAAAACCCTTAAAATATAATAACGTATTTCATTTGTTCAATATATTTTTATGTGGTATCGAGCAATCACTCACACAATCCACCAACCGATACCGCTCGACCCATATAAATTTAATTTTTGTGGAATAGTTTTAAAGGTAATATTGCAATTAAAAAATCCACAAAGAGGTTTTCACACAAATAATTTTTTATGGGCTCCATAAAAAATAAATCGCTAGAAAAAAAATTAGACCAAAACAAAAAAAAAACTTCATATGTTAACAAACAACGATATTCAAGGAAAATTGACTTATATAAAAAAAATTTAAATTAATCATCTCCAATAATAACTGTTGCTGTTTCGGCGAATATGTATTTGTGTCGAAGAGTTAATAATATATTTAAAGCTTATATCTTGCACGAAATATGACCAAATTCAGTGTACCTACCAAAAGATTCACACCAATAAGAGCGAATTCGGCATTTGTATAGGCGATACTAGAAGGGGTGTGGCAAATGCTTCCGTTCTCTCAGTATTTGTTTACTATTAGATTATAGTTAAACGGACCGAATTCAAACATACTCGAGTTGTCCGTTTGGAAGATAAAGAAGAAACAATAATTTTACAAAACTTGGGCATTTTGTATGGGAAGTGCCAGAATGGGTCGGCCGATATAGTCTGTATTCAATTCAGAGTGAAATTTTTATAAGCATACATTATGATTAGTAATTTTTTTGTCATTTTAGAATATCTAAATGAGCTATCAATATGAAGTGGGGCATGACAACGAACTTCTTTTTTACTTTTTTGAAATATCGCAAAAACTTTCCGCACGAAATTCAATTACACTTGTTAGAAAGTAATTTTTTTTTTTAAATTTTTTATGTTAATCTTTCGAATTTTGTTTTTATCTAATTCTGGGATGGTTATCGCGAATCTTCTGTTTGCTTTTAGGTATTTTATTCAATATTTGAGGTATTCATCACACAGTGCCACTAAAAGAAAACTGACGTCGATATACTTCGGAATTGTTACTATTTTTCTGGTAGATGTTGCTGAGTACAACAAAAATCTGTTTTTGAAATTAGACAAACACCCCCGTTTTTCGTATCTCTACCCACTTATAAGCCAGAAATGTTGTTCAATAAGAAACGATGTTAAGTTTTTAAGCGGATTTGGAAAGAGTTGACTGCAGTCTATCCAACGATATATATATTTAGTTATATTGTTGTCATATCTGTCTGTTTTTTCTTCTCGAAATTGCAAACATTATGGATTTGTTTCACTATTTTTTAAGTTTGAAGAAATTGTTGGTCACTTTTTTAAAGTTTATGTTTTTTAATGTTTATTGTATTATTTATCATTATTATTATCAGAAGGTTAACAAATGGTTAAGTTATTCAAGTTTTTCAAGGAACGCCTTTTTCTATCCTATACTAAATTCATACATTTGAAGAAAATTACCAACAACACCAAAACAACATGGAAAATTCCATGCAAATTTCAGATATATCTTTAAATTTCAACATATTTGTTGACATCAACGCAAAATTTAACTGAATTCAATGGACTTACAAAAAATTTATGTATATAAAACTATGAGGTTCAACTCGGTCATTTGTTTGGGGGCTACCAGAACGGTAGGTTTTCTGTTATTATAAGGTAATTGAACTGACCAAATTTTAATTTCCTCCAGCTGTCTGCAAGGAAGTAATTGGCGAAATATTGTTTTTACAAAAATAGTTCATTTTGTATGGGAGTTACCAGAAGGGGTGGGGCTACTTTGCCTATTTGCAATCCCATTTCTTTAACCAGATAAATGTTTATAAGGATCAGTTAAGGCTTACTCGATATATCTTGTCCGCCAACCATCCAGCCAGAAAGAATGACATGGCTCAACCATCTTAAAAAATCTTGAAACGAATTTCTCCTTTAATATGTTAACTCTTTCTCGTATTAAATGATATATACCATCATCCTTAAGGGTGATGGTATAGTCATCCGTATGGTTGATGTTATAAAAATGGATTTTGGCAATGTGCTTTACGAATGAATAATATTTATGAAGCCCATATTAATCATATTAGTCATACATCGCTACTTGATATTCAAATTTCTTTTTATACCATCACCCTTAGGGATGAGGGTATATATCATTTGATACGAAAAAAAATGTAACGCATTAAAGGAGACGAGTTAGACCCCAAAGATCTTAAGGCCAAATTCGTTTAAGGACTTTTTAAGACGATTGAGCTATGTCCGTCAGTCTGTCTGGCTGGCTGGTCAGCAGGATAACTCGAGTAAACCTTAACGGTTCGGTATAAAATTTTACCAGTATTAATATTTTTCAAAACGAACTATTGGGATTGCAAATGGGCAGAATAGCCCCACCCCTTCTGGTACCTCCCATACAAAATTACCTATTTTTGGATAATTAATATTTCTTCCATAGCTGCCAAACAGACTACCGGAGGATATTTAAATTTGGTCAGATTATTTATCTTGCAATAGTAGACAAACCCTAAGAAAGCCGAAACCTTTGCCACACCCCTTCTGGTACCGAAAATGACCGAATTGACCCTCATCAAGGCCGTAGCCAGGGGGTGGCCATGGGGGCCAAAGCCCCCCCGAAATGGTTTAACCGAAATCAAACAAAAATTTTGATTCGAATAAATGTAAAACTAAATTTTCCAATATTTACAATATGTTATTTAAAATTGCAATGTTTTATGTTGTTGTTGAATAGTTTACCAAAAATTCTTGAATCGGTCTTTTGCTTAAGAAAAAGATGCAAAAAACAACTAATTTTGAGTTGAAATTTTACTTATATTTAAAATTTTTTCAATTAATTGAATTGAATTCAGCTTTAGAGGTTCTAGTAGAATGTTGTTGAATAAAACTATATAAATTTATGTATTTAAACTCGATATAATTGAGTAATTCGATGGAAAGCGATCACATAACAAATATTTTTCTTCCTAATTTGTCAGCCATCTATTTAATTTTTTCTCAAGAAGTCGAAGAGGCACCATCATGAAATTTACTGGGGGCTCAACAACAATGTAATCAACTACGGTGAAAAAATAAAAATTGGAGGTGAAATTTTTCCGTAAAATACTTTTAAATTGTTATTTTAAATTTAAAAAAAAGTTCACAATTGTCTTATTTTATTCTGAATAGTACAATCTTTCAGCAAGCAATTACAAAAAAGTTTTGAATTTCCTGAATCCAGGTCAAATCTCCACACGGCCAATTCTGAATTTTTAAAAAAATTACTAATTCTTTTTCTACGCACTTTAAAGTACATTAGGGTGTTCCTTTTATGGTATTTTTAGGAACTTCGTTAAGAAAAAGATAGTAGTAGCGGAGTTAGAAGTCGAGCTCCACCTCACGTTATTTACTTAAGAAATTTCGATTATATTGTGAGAAATATTGCGTCGATTGTTTGGCATTAAAGTGTGCCGCAAAGAGGTCAAAGTTCGATTTTGTGTTCAAATTGTTTATCGCCGCTGAATATTTTTGTATTGTATACAGATAAACATGTCATATGCCATTAAATTGGTTAAGTGAAACCTTTAAAGGTGTATGATTGGGCTTTCCATATCTTTTACATAAATCGAGATATTTGATGCAATGGAGCATTGGATGGCAATGGTTTTGGTGTAATTAGGAAGTAGACACAGTATGTATTCGGATGAAACCAGACATCAAAATCTAGATTCATTAGTCTTTGCTATATTTAATGCCAAAAAACGGGTTTTAAAGCCTGATATCTCGGAAACGGATAGAGATATTGAAAATACGCACATTTACTTTTTTGTAGATTTCGACTTCATATAAGCTAAGTTGTTAATTGTTCCTTAATAATGCAATTTAACATTTTTCATAATTTTTTTTTAAAATACCCCCACTTATGCATCAAAAATCTCGACATCTATTAGAGATATGATAAGTCTAAACATAACTTTTATATACTTTAATAAAATTTAATCGTTTTTTGTTTCAACTGGTTTTGGCCCCCTTCAAAATAAAATCCTGGCTACGGCCCTGACCCTCATAGTTTTACATACATATATTTTTTGTAAGTAAACTGAATTCACTCAAGTTTTTCGTATAATGATCGCTTATGAAAATTGGACTATGAATATGTATGAATATGGTATATCGGTTCACGCCTTCTGGTACCTCCCATACAAAATGACCTATTTTTGGAAAATTAATATTTCTCCCATAACTGCTTAACCGAAGCCTGGGGGATAATAAAATTTGGTCAGTTAATTTATCTTGTAATTGGAGTAAAAACCTCAACAACCCCTTACTGTTTGACACACCCCTTCTGATACCTCTCATATAATTGACCGATATTTCCCCTTTTACAAACATATCATTTTTGTATGTGCACTGAATTCAGACAAATTTTGCCAAGGTCTTCTTTGAACGTACACTTACGGCTTTACTCCACAAGCAGGCAAAAAATAATTTAATTTTAATAACTCAGAAACAATATCTAATATCTAATATTTATCAGTCTGTTTACCTGACTGAAATTTCTGTACTGGTTATGTTTCTAAAAGACTATAAGATATTCTTGTTAGAACTGGTTAAATGTTTGAGTAAATGTATGTCCATTGGGAGGCCGATTTTTTTGGCGACAAACCGTATCCTAACACTCAAAAGCTGAAAGGATACTACAAAATACGTCAAAAGTCGATTTCGATTTCGATATATGTCCTTCCGTCTCATTTCATGAAATGTAATTTTTTTTTCAGTGTAAGATTTCACGGGACCGGCCGTGGCTACCATGCGGGAGATCGCAGGTTCAAACCTGGCTCCAGTCATCTTAAAAAAATTGTTCTTTCATTGTCGGCTCCCCTCGAATGTTGTTGACTACAACTTCGCAGTATTAAGTGTCGAGTCAATCGCCGTGTCTAGTAAGAGCTTCTCAAACAGTGACGTTCGCATTCGTCGATAAACAAGTAGGTGCCGTTAGTTGTGAATCTAAAAATAGAAGGCGTGTTAGTTCACAACAACGCGAGAAGCATATCTCATTCATGGGGTGCAAAGGGAAATTAAGTAAGTAAGACTCTCTTAATATTTTTTTAAGTATTTTTACAAAAAAACTGAGATCCTTTGTAATTATACCTATTTATTCAGCACCGAGCTTTATATTGACTAAATTAAGAAAACATTTTAATTTTACAGAATTCGGTAACGTCCGCCGACCGTCGCTCATACATTCTAAATCGATTTTACCGCATACAGTTGTTCATATTCAAGCAAAATTGTCCAAGTTGATTTTTTACATTTTCTAGAATAAGCAACAGATGTATGAAAAGATTCATTTTAATCGGCCACGTCCACTGCCTATACGGCCCAATATATTTTTTTTTGTAAAACAAATATTCCTGTTCCGGAAACTTCGAATAATTATTTGTTTCAATTCCCTACCTTTTATTTTATAAAAAGAACAGCTTGGGGAAAATGGGGCTACATTATATTTTTGGTACTGAAGATCAAAAATAATTTAATTTTAGAGGCTTTAAGATTTTGACATGACTTCTTAACGGTTTATGATATCCTCATAAATTTTGTAATCGATGGTACCAGAAGGGGGGTGTCTCAGGTTTTGCCTCCTTTCACAAGATAATTAAACCGACCAATTTTCATTTCCCCCCAAATGTCCGTTTGCAGGTTATGAGAGAAATATTAATTTTCCAAAAATAGGTAATTTTGTTTGGGACGTACCAGAAGGCGTCAACCGATATATTCCAAATTCATTCCTGAGTCCACTTTTCATAAGCGAACATCTTACGCAAAATTTTTGCGAGGAAGGCCGTGGCAAAGTGGTTAGAACACGCGACTAACATGCGGGAGATCATAGGCTCAACTCCTGGCTCCAGTCATCTTAAAACAAGAAAGAAAAAAAAATTTCTTTCATTGTCGGCTCCCCTCGGATGTTGACAGCAACTTCGCAGTATTAGTGTCGAGTCAATCGGCATGTCTAGTAAGAGCTTCTCAAACAGTAACGTTCGCATTCGTCGATAAACAAGTAGGTGCCGTTTGTTGTGAATCAAAAATAGAAAGCGTTTTAATTCACAACAACGCGAGAAGCTATTTCATACCCCATTAATGGGGTGTAAAGGGTAATAAAGTAAGTAAGGTGCATCGCCTTCCCATGGTTGTAGGGTGCTAAAATTCGGTCAGTAGACTATTAAGAGAACATACATTCATAATTTGATTTATCAGCGAATGTTTTTATACTTTTTTTTGGACTTGCGCCTCTCTTATGTGCACTTTTCATGGAGGGTTTTATGCCGACGTTTGTGGAACCTTGTGTCTTCTACAAAAAAATCACAAAAGATCTTATCACTTTAAACTTGCAGGAGCTACCAAATTCCTAAGTTATTTTAGAAAAAAAGTTGGTGTCTAACCAAACATAATGGAAATGTTTAGAAATCCACCTATAGATCATAGACCAACTATACATGTAGAAGAGGGTTATATATAGAAGTGTTGAGGCTAATAATGCTAGGTAAGGTTATAGTGTGCTGTCAGTTGCGTTACGGACGCTGGAAGCACCACACCCACCTATCCTTTTATATCATCGGTGGATATTGCAGCGAATGGAGACTTTTGGAATAACAAAGTACTTGAAATAATAAGGATCCGGTAGAGCATGAGTATATTTACTATGGAGGAAGAAATTTTCGCAATAAGTTGTAAGTCAATGTAAACATAGGAAGTCAATATTTAAATCTATATTGCTAAAATTAAATTCTGCACAAGACTGACAGTGATATTTTAATGAGAAGGTTCAGCATTATGGTATTCACTACATATGGATACAAAGGTCACAAGGATATTCTAGAGAAATTCTACGTAGGCAAGTCTACAGGACTAGGAACTAACTGTGCATACCTCTAGCAACTGTTAACAACATTCTGCATGAACGCTACTAAGAGTTGATGCGGCCCAGATTGGCAAGTATTACCAATTGTGAACATTCAAAAACGAACATGACCAACGGTGAATAAGGGCAGGTACATTATCCTTCTGTTACTATGCAAGGTGAAGGTGTCAATACTTGCGTCAGTCTTGACAATGCATTGCCAAAGAGGCAAGCTTGCGAAAATTCAATTGGTGCTGTCTGAGTGGATAGCCGGTGGTTAAAAAATGTGAGAAAATGTTTGAAGATTTCTAGATTTTGATGACCGTCGTTCGTTTGCACGATTCTTTATGTATTTTATTATATAAGGCACTATATTAATAAAATGAAACCGATATTTTACGCGCAATTGTACACTTTATTTGAAAAAGCCAATTTTCTTCACAGCTTTTAAGTGTATTTCAGTAAATCCCTAAGATGGACCAACAAAATGCATTTAAATTTGTTAACATGATGTTTGCACAGGCATAGGTTCCAGTTATATAATCGCGTTAGTCTAAGTATACTTGTGAATTGAGTGCCAAACTGTATTAGATGGTTAGTATTCGTCTTCTATAGTCATGCGTCAGTCGACGTCCGAGTAGACATAATGCATTGGTATTTCACCAATACCCAATTATTCAGTTGTTTACCAACCACATACATATATACTTTTAAAGCGTACGCAAAAATGTCATCATATAACACAATTATGCGGACACGTACAAATTTAGTGAAAAGGCAATACAACAAAGTAATTGCTTCCAGTGGCAAATTCTTAAGAAATTGGCCAGTGTTAGTATTAGTTGCCGCACCTCACCGATTGTTATTTATGCTCCCACAAACATTGCATGTTCAAATGTAGAGTGAAACAAGGTTGACGAGAGAGTTCGGACCTTTTCTCGCATTTATCCAGTTGCGAAAAATTCGGTATTTTAAATTGCAGAGCTTACTTTAAGATATCACTAATATTGTACAAATGAAACTTAAGATGAATTCATATGAACTAAGGGATTCACCGGATGTCTACTTAAATCTACCTAGATATCAACATATTTTGTATATTCATAGCAATTTGTATGCTGATGATGAATGTGAATTATGATGAAACCTCCTCGGGGAATAACTTTCTTTGTAGACACAAAGATAATTATAACGAAAATTTATGTGATGAACATTCGACACAGCGGAGTGAAAAGTGCACGCGCATAGCGCAAACAACACTTCATGGTTTCGAGTCCGCATTAGTTAGTTCGCAGAAATAAATCACATCCAGCATTCCAGTATATTTGGAAACCAATAAAAGTTTTTTTGTTTGGTTGTTTTGTTTTAGAATTAACCACAAAAGCCGCCGAGTGCAGCAATTGCGTTGTCACTCCATTCGTTTTCGGAACAACGCGAAAATATTTTATTTAACAAAAGTTATTATGTAAAGTCAACTGTTGTAGCAGAGAGTTGTCGGCCGGTCGCTGACAGACGACAGAGTGTATTTATGAGACCTAAGTGACCATTTTATTGCTTCATTGGTTAGAAAATTAGAATTTGTTTTCGCTTAATGCCTCTTCTACATATTAACATATTATAATTTACCAACAATGCGTTGGAGTTTTTTGTGGGTGGTAAGCATTACGGAAACGTGGGTGTGCATGACAATGAGCAAACCTTAAACCCGATGAAACTAGAGCCATTAGCGATAATTGCATTTAAATTAGGAGTTGCAAGCAATGCTGTTCATGGAAATCAAATAATGTGTGCACAAGATAATTTACTAACAAGTCGAGGTTCAGCTTCACTATTGTGACAATGTGCGTATTGTAAAATGGTTATTGTAGTTTGAACTTAGCGTACAGAGACGGTAGCTACGCAAACAGAAATAATCTGCTATCAATCAATATTTGTTGAGAGACTATAATCCATGTGACGCTACAACGTATTGCATTCTCCACTACATTTTCGATTTTTTTTAGAATATCTCTAGAACAATATTAGTTTCTTTTAAATATATCATACAAATATCCATTTTTAACAAAAGTCGCGACTCTTTCAAATCTGTATGTTTGATATGACGTTAGGAAAATAACCAAATTTTGACCCTAACACCACGCTATGGCCAATGATGTGTTATTTACGAAAAAAAAACTGTTTTCGGTTAATTTTGGAATAAAAACCACACCCACAAAAACGACTTTTCCAAATCTCCCAAAAAGAAAAAAAATAAATAAAAAAGGCAATATTTTCTCAAATTTGTATTACTTTGAATATTTTTATACCATCACCCTTAGGGATGAAGGTATATATCATTTGATACGACCCAAAAGTGTAACACATAGAAGGAGTGACTTTAGACCCTAGGTTTCTTTGAACCAAATTCGATTCATGACTTTTTAAGTCGTTTGAGCCATGTCCGTCTGTCTGTCTGTCTGTCTGTCTGTCTGTCTGTCTGTCTGTCCGGTGGCTGTCCGGCTGGTTCGCACAATAACTTTCGAAAGACGCAACCAAATGTTTTGCAATTTTGCACGAGTTATTGTTTTCTCAAAACTACTTACGGTATTGCAAATGGGCTACATGGCCCCGCCCCTTCTGGTACCTCCCATACAAATACATCATTCCGCCCACTTTAGAAATCGAGTAATAATATCAATACACCCTACGGGATCGTCCCCCAATTCTGTGTTTAGTAAAGCTATAACAGGATAAAGTTTTGGAAAAAATTTTGAATGCCTAGCCACGCCCATTCCGGTACCTCCCATACAAATTTACCTTTCCGCCCACTATAGAGATGGAGAAATTATATCAATTAATTTAACGCGATCGTATCCAAATTCTATTTTTAGTAAAGCTATAACAGAATAAAGTTTTGGAGAAAAAAATTTGAAGTCTATTCACGCCCCATCTGGTACCTCCCATACACATCTGGTTCCGCCCACTTTATAAATCGATTAATATTATTAAAAGACCTAACTCGATCGTGCCCAAATTCTGTATTTGGTAAAGTTTAAGCAGGATAAAGTTATGGAGAAAAAATCTAGAGGTCTAGACACGCCCCTTCTGGTACCTCCCATACAAATGTACCACTCCGTCCACTTTAGAAATAGGGTAATAATATCAATACACTCGACACGATCGTGCCCAAATTCTGTATTTTGTTATGTTATAACAGGACAAAATTTTGGAGAAAAAATTGGAAGTCTAGCGACGCCCCTTATGGTACCTCCCATACAAATTTACCTTTCCGCCCACTTTAGGGATGTAGTAATAATATCAATACACCCAACGGAATCGTGCCCAAATTCTGTATTTAGTAAAGCTATAACAGAAAAAAGTAATGGAGAATAAATCTGGAAGCCTAACCACACCCCTTCTCGTACCTCCCATACAAATGTACCACTCCGCCCACTTTAGAAATCGAATAATAATATCAATATAATAAAAAATTATTTGTTTTACTGAGGGTAAGGGTAAATGTAAGTTGGGTTGCCCGACTGAAACTTTCTAACTGGTTTTAATTACAAATCGGTTAATTTCAATAACTCAAGACTTAAACAATATCTAATATTGGGTGATGGTATTTATCAGTCAGTTTAACTGACTGAAATTTCTGTACTGGTTTTATAGTAAAACAACGAAAAACAAAAAAATATTTGGGTTTTTTTTTGGATAAATTTATAAAAAATCTGATTTCCAAACTTGACACCGTTTTGTGGGTGAACTCCTTTGACAACCCCGAAAAAGCAATACAATTTTTTAAATAATTTTCAATGGCCTTTTTGACTACGGTAGGGCGATTTTGATGTTTTCAAAAAATGTTGTAAAGTTAAGGCTGATTTACACCTTATCCACCCATATTCCCTATCTACTGTCAAATCAGTACATTTTGATTTTCTATCCACCTTCCTATAATTCAATATTACTTTGCTATAATTTTGTAGTGTTTGTCTTTGCATACTGCTTCATGTTTTCTAATTAAGCTATCTCGCCCATGTTGTTGAGGAGATATGAGGAGAAATGGTAGATAGCGTGTAAACCGTACATTATATCTTTATCTTTATATATAAAATTCTACCGTACGTGTGTTGTGACTGAACTCCTCCTAAACGGCTGGACCGATTTGCATAAATTTTTTTTTATGCTTTTGGGTGGTGCCCCGGATGGTTTAGATTTACAATTCGGTCCAATTGGACAAAGGGGCGTGGCACCGCCCATACAACTTGAAAATCAAAAGGGCTGTATCTCATGAACTATCAGAGGTATGAAGATGAGATTTAGTGTATATGTTGTTGAAGCAGTATTAATTTCAGCCAAGGAGGAAGTGGGCGGTACCACGCCCCTTTTCAAAAATCGCTCTAACGGCTTTTCTAATAGACCAATTCATACGAAAATTTTACCAAGTGGTACTGTTGACCTGTTGATAGTCCCTGGCTATATTTGGTTGTGATTGGATAAAGGGGCGTGGCTCCGCCCATACAACTTGAAAATTGAAAGGGCTATATCTCATGAACTATCAAAGGTATGAAGATGAGATTTGGCATATATGTTGTTGGAGCATTAATAATTACAGGCAAGGTGGAAGAAGGCGGTGCCACGCCCCCTTTTCAAAAATCGCTCTGCAGGCTTTTCCAATAGGCCGATTGATTCGAATATTCTACAAAGTGATACTGATGATCTGTTGATAGTCTCTGGCCGTACTTGGTTGTGATTGGATAAAGGAGCGTGGCACCGCCCATACAACTTGAAAATCAAAAGGGCTATATCTCATGAAATATCAGAGGTATGGTGAGATTTGGTATATATGTTGTTGGAGCAGTATTAATTACAGTCAGGGTGGGAGTGGGGGTGCCACCTAGAGACCATCACGTTGTTAAGCCAAACGTTGGTGACCGAATTATCTCAAAAAATGGTAATACGTGTTCAATACAAAGATAGTTTTCAGGAATATTCTTGATCCATGGGAGAAGAAAACATGGCAAAAGAGTTTTTTATGGCTAAAGGCATGAAGCTTTAAACGAAATATTCATTTGCGGTCAATAAGCGAAAGTGTTTTTCACGCCCAAAGAGATAATTACACCCATGTTCTGGAAAACAATTCGGTTTGAAAACAGACCGAAATCTGTAAAAATTGTATGTAAAAAGTACCGATTTCGGTCTATTTTCCAACCGAATTGTTTTCCAGAACATGGGTGTTAGTATACAGACGGTTCCCGCTACTACAGATAAAAATAAAAATTGAATTTTGATCTATTTCCGATTTGTGAAAATAGTGTTTTTCGCCCTACTTACAGGCAAAACGTAATCTTCATGTCGGAACTATACATATGACTTTGATGATGAACTTTTTACTATCGTCATAGGGCCTATGATATTTAGAATTTAAATTCCATGTTATGGAGTTTCTTGAAATTAGTTGAATAAGTTAATAAACTCAACAAATTATTGTCCAGCTTATGTACCGTTTTAAAGTACTTTGTAGACCTAAATGTGAAATATATAACAAGTTAATATGCAATAGCGAAGCATTGCCGGGCCAACTAGTTGTACGTATAAAAATATAATTTAACTAACACAAAGCAGGTTGTTTCGATTTCAATGAATTAATTTTTTGTTTTCTTTAAAAATAAACGCTTTTATTTTAATATATCAGAAATCATGAGTAGTGTAACTTAATTTATAGTTTACTAGTGGGCCCGGCAATGCTTCGCTATTGCATATTATTTTTAAAAAAATGTACATAAAAGTGGGCGTGGTCGAAAAAAAGTACCCTATAAGTCATGCCAGAGTCCCAGTTGAATGCTGTGAAAATTTCAGGAAGATCGGTCCAGAGGTTTGGTCCCCTATAAGGTACAAACAAACAAACAAATAAATAAACAAACACACATTCCATTTTATATATATAGATAGATTAATGAACGTTGAAGCCCTACCAAAGATACTGCAATTATTGTCACATATATGTCCTAACTTTCTATATTTTGGCTGGATATAAATTTTATCCGTTATTTTAACTAATTTACACTTAAACCTCTTGTCAGCTTGCGAATTTTGGATTGAAATCCAATATGTAAACAAAAGGCAAATTGTTTTATTTAGTTAAACAAATACATCTATTAATAAGATTACCAGTTATTGCAACTTGCTAAATTTTGAAGCAGTATTAACATCAAGTGCTGATATGATATTGAGAAACTAGGTGTCCTGACAAACTACCTGATTGTCGGCATGTATTTATATTTGTAAATAAAATATTAACATTATATGAACTACTTAATTTCCAGACGTATACTTTGACTTCTGAAACATTCTAATACTGCAAAGGGTAAAACTTCAACTTACTGTTTATTTTGTTTGTCATAGTATAAAACTAAAGACGCATGTATGAGATGTCAGTACCATGCGCTACGGATACAAACGGTAGTAGTAGAACTTATCAAATGTTACTTATGTAAATCAAATATTAACCATTTTAAAGAGTTTTCCTTATACGGGTCGGTGTCTCCGTTAACGAGTCACATCCACTTTTTGTGCAGATCTTACCGTTGATGCCTCATCATCTCTTTCATAGCGTAATGTTATGGAGAAGGAAGATTGAAAATAAAACGACTGCTTA
This sequence comes from Muscina levida, assembly GCA_964034835.1. Classification (NCBI taxonomy): domain Eukaryota; kingdom Metazoa; phylum Arthropoda; class Insecta; order Diptera; family Muscidae; genus Muscina; species Muscina levida. Next base: position 16,652 of record CAXIUB010000333.1, on the reverse strand, counting down.
GGCCAAATAGCGAATTTTATTCCTTCCTTTGTGCCATATACACAGCTCCTACAGCCAAGTTTAAGGGACGACAAGTTCAATTTGGATGAAACAAAATCCGAAAATTAAGAATTAAAATTCCTTTCATCTGTTCTAATATGATTTCTCTACACAATCAACAGTTTCGAAGTTATAAATAAATTTATAAAAAAAAAAAAATTATTTAAAAATAATAAAAAAAACCAAAACGGAAAAAAAATTAACTCTTACTACATTCACCTAATATCACATAACCTATGAACAAAATGGGAGGTACCAGAAGGGGTGGGCGAAAATAATTGAACTTACTAAATTCAAATATCCTCCAGTTTTGAAAGTATTATGGCGACTAAAAATAAATGTAACTGTATAGACGTCATCGCATTGGAACTCACCAAAAATAAGAAGCGACAAGAATTAAGTTAAGATACATACGTTTGGATCAGTAACATTCAATTTGTTGAATGTTTATATTAAACATGAACATGAATTCAATACATCTTTTAAAAGTATTCAAAATCCGAAAAACCCTTTGAAAACAAATACTCCAAACATTTGTAAGGACATTTAGCATTTAGACAAATGTCATAAGCGATCTTAAAAGCTTGAAAACTTACTTAATGCTTTATTAACTATATCATTGGTATCCTGCAAACAATTCTCAAGCACGCCTTTTGTGTTTCTATGTTATTGATGATTTAAAGTTTATTGCCGCTTGTGTTTTTATATTTTAGCTACAAAACTACATTAAATAGACATGAGATTTTTTTTTAAATGAATAGAATATGACTTTTGGGGCACTTTTGCAAATAAATGTTCTTAAGTTCACTGTCGGTGTTTCTAAATTATTGATGATTTAAAGTTTATGGCAGCCTATATTTTGATATAATAAACACAAAAAATATTTTAAATAGACATAGGATTTCTTTACAGGGCATTAAGTCCATTTTACAAAAAAGTAGACTTGAGGCCTTTTTTGCAGTTTACCGGCGATATGTGATACAAATACTCTGAGTGAAAAATCATTATTAATGTGAAAATTTTATAAAAACAAAAGAAATAAAATTGATTTTGTTCTAAGCAGTTAAACTGTGCGTTATTGTAACACCTCGCCTAAGTGACAAATGGCTTGACCTAAAATGGCAAAAAAAACGATAAATGGGGTTTTGCTGGGAGTCAATTGTCAATTTAAGATAAAACGATCTTTTGTTTTTTATCTCCGTTTTGTGCTTCTTTAAGAAGTGACGTTCTTTGCCCCATGATTCTACCCTCAAAATCGTAAAAATATTATATCGTATTATATCTCATTTTAAGCGTACGGACTTCAGCTTTACGACACTACTGTTCGAATTTTTTCTTTGCACAAAAGTATGTTTTGGGAAAAAAAACTTATAATCTCTTATTTTTACACAAAAAATTAATATTTAGCTGTTAAACTTATTTATCTAGATATCTATATATATAAAAGTGAACATTTGTTTCTACGTATGTCCGCTATAGACTTGAAAACTACCGAACCGATATGCAACAAACCGGATTCATTAGAAAGGCAATCTTTCAAGGATTGTTATAGGCTATTTAAACATTGCATTTGACACATTTAGTCCATTTAATGAGTCAATTTTCGAATTTTTTTTTATCCAAATTTTCAAATTGTGAAGATTTAAATATTGAAATATTTAATAGGCTCTGACAAATGCTTCATTTATGTATATAAAATTTGAAACTTATGGGATGGTTCCGCATTCAACCGATTTTCTTCAGGTGTGGTCCACCCATTCCACACCATTACCAGAAATGGTAATACAATAAGTGACTTTAAATTAGGAGTGGATGCAATATGATTAGGTCAAAAACAGTCGTGCTTTGATTATTAGGCGTGGCCCCCGCCCATGAGAAATACTTTGTTAAAGTGAGGTATCTGAAGTTCTAGATCGTTAAGCGTGTCCCTGCCCCTTAAACGTAATTTGTTATAATGTGATGTCTAAATTATGATTATGTTATTGTTCTTAAATTAATTTACCCGGAAAATATAAGGGAATGGATGTATTGCCAATGATACCCACGGATTTGCTGTTCGATTTTAAATGATTACAGTCTCCAGTTCGTTTAGAGTTTGCGATGACAATCAATAAAGCTGAAAGACAGTCTATTCAAGTTTGCAGCTTGAATTGAGAAAATCCATGTTTTTCGCATTAACAGCTTTATGTTGCATGTTCACGTGTGTAACGACCCACTGATTAACATATTTACACTCCTTTGGTTCTCCCATACACGTTGTTTTATCAAAAGCATTGCAATATATTTCTGTAATTGAAAAATATAATCCTTTAATAAACCATAACACTTTTTGTTAAGTTTCGATGAGAATATTAAAAGAATCTAACCCACCCGAAGATATATTCCACCCAAAAAAGTTACATTTAAGTCAATACTTCTTTAGGCAGGACGAAGTCTGCCCGGTCAGCTAGTATCATATAACTATGAACTCATTTAAAAGATTTTTTGCGTTTAGATAATGCTTTGAAAAAAAATCAAAAAATATTTAAGAAATAAAAAAAAATTAACATTTTAGGAAGAGGTTGATTTAGTATTTTAAAGGTCGTGACAACATATTAACATCAATCTTTCAGCAGTTTCATTAAACATTTTTTTTTTTGGTAATCCAATGATATAGATTAAGAAAAACTGAGATAACAAAACTTTTTTTATTTTCTCAAATATCTCTTGACCTAAATGAGATAACCATGCAAGATGAGATAAACGAAAAACCTCCCCCATGGTTGTCGCATGTTCTAACCACTATTCCAAGACCGGTCCCAAATAACAGAAAACGGTTTATTTTGGAATTGCAATTTTTTGAAGAATCCTACAACGGTTTCCAAAAAATATCGAAGAGTCGATCACCCTTGTATATATCATTTGAAAATTTAAAAAGTGTAATGTATTAATGGAAACGATCTAGGAAATAGTTTATTCTGCAATGACTGAGTCATGTCTCTCTACGGCTGCATAGATGGTGGACATGCTATCTCTCGTAAATACAGTATCCTTGGACTAACCTACAATTTTAGTAAAATTTGGTATCTCCTAATATATTGTAGGATGTTGGGATAATTTTCCTTCCATATTTAGTTCCCCTTAAAATTGACATGATACACTAAACATTGTTTGATCTTAACATTTACAATATTTTAACGGTTTTGTGAGTACCGTGCAGTCACAACTTCATTTATGAATTTAGTGAGCTGGCGTAAATTCCTATCATTACACATGATGCCAGTCAGTTAATCGGACTGAATTTTCTGTACTGGCTTACTTGTTTTCACGGAAGTGATAATAACCAGGATTTGCAAAAAATTTCAATTAAACTATTATTAATTAAACTAATTATCTTAAACTACTGTGACTAGGCCTGGTCTTATGATCAGGTGCAAAGCTAATTGGGATTTCGTGATGTCATGACCATTAAACGCGTAATACAAACTTGATTTATTCAAAACTACTTAACTGCATGTACAAGGAATTCTTTACATATTCACATACTCATATATTAAAATTTCGGTTTTTCTCTTACAAATTTATTTAATAAAGTTGTGACAGGCATTTGAACAAAAAGCTTGGTGGTATTGTATTGGTTTAACTAACTTACTATGTCCTATCGTAAACGAAATTTTCTCTACTTATCACAAAAACTCAACGTGCCCTAAAAATTGCAATCAAACTTTTTCTTCTGATTTGCTGTTGAACACTTCATTGACAGCTCGGTTAACACGAATGAAATTTATATCGACAACTTTTATCCAAAATATAAAAAAACTCATAGCACATGTGCCGCCACAAAAACGTGTGGAACGTGCATGAACCTCAGATAGGTAAGCAAGTTTACGTTTATTTTTACAGTATTTGCACTTATTCATATTTTTTGAAGGAAACTATAATTAATCGCATAGAGCAAAACTATGTTCACAAAACTCTATGTATCACATAACATTCCAGCGGAAAATTTTAACTCCATACTTGAGCGCAGTACTTTGGTAGTCACCGGTTAAACATTGTTTATTGTGCTAGCGAATATCTTTTCACTTAGAATGTAATCTAAGTCTAAGCGAGTTTCGTGCTTTTTTCGCTATTTGTTGTTTTGTAACATTTTTTGTTGGTTGAAATTTATAGTGCAAATGAAAGTTTGTTAAAAAATTGTAGATTTTAATGATATGGAAGGGTTTTCTCCAAGAAATTTAAGGCGGATGGCGATTAACATAGTTATAAGTTTTTGAATTAATAAATAATAGTAATGAAATAAAAAAAACTAAACTATACATTTCTCAATTAAAAAATCAGTGGGATTAGTGGCGACACAAGCTACAAAGGCACATGCATAACATTATAATATAATATTATCAGCTTTCATGACATCGTGCCTTGCATTTTGAGCGGAGGCTCACCAATAAGACGGCCTACACACCTTTATATTATATCACACAATCACACAAATCACACAATCACCACTGTCGGCTACTTAATATACCTTATGTCAGCTATGGTATACGGTGCTAGAATCCTATTAGCAGGGTAGCGCACAGTGGTCGATATGCCGAATCTGGCGGCATTTAATTCGCAAATGAATAAAAACAAAGCCTGATGCATAATTTCGACTATAAAATGCGTAATAAATTAAACTGTAAACAATTTTTAATTATTTCAGAGCTTTAAATACAAATACACTTAAAATAGTATGTCTATAATTTAACACAAATATTTACAATTTCCAGCCTATAACAAAATTTAATATGCCATTGTCTTCGTCTTGTTCCCCAAACATCGGAATGGTAGGTCAAAGTTGGCGCTCAGACCCATTAGGCCCGGGGGGGTCAAAAAAGGGGCCCCTTTCGGTTCTATGATGACCCCCCACGTGCGGGTACTGAAAGGAAAGATATTTTCGAGACGAATCCAACGATGTTATTTTTAGGTTCCGACGGGTCTCTCCGAGTTAGAGCCATTTGAATTTCCGGGATATATATTTTTCCCGGGATATACAAAAAAAAATTATTTTTAAAAAAATCGCCCGATTTTTTTTTGCGGCGCTTTTACGCCAAACATATCCATTTCCACTCTAATTTACAACAAAAAAAATATTTTTCCCGGAATATACCAAAAAGAATTTTTTTTTTAAAATCGCGCGAATTTTTAGAATTTTTCAATTTATTTCTTTAAATTTTTCTAACTTTTTCCATCATTTTTTTCACATTTTTTCAATTTTTTTTGGTATATCCCTGAAATTTAAATGGATCTAACTCGGTTTTGGAGACCCGTAGGAACTTAAAAATAACATCGTTGCATTCGTCTCGAAAATATCTTTCATATCTTGAGTACCAACACATGGGGGGTCATCATAGAACCCAAGGGGCCCCTTTTTTATTTCTCGGTACTGCTCCTCATTATAGTGCGATTGGTCTATTATATTATTAAATACGTGGGCCTTCACAGCTGAACATTTTTTAGTAAGGACGTTTTTATTGTGCCAAATCAAAAAAAGTGTGCGTTTGGAAACATTCATTATGCCTAAAAAATTAATTAAACAGTAAACGGGCAAGAACGGGCAGATCATTTTGGACGTTTCACAACAACAAATAACCAAATAATTAAACAAAACCATATTTGGACCGAATCCGATCGAATCCCAAAAGATGCACTCCACCAAACTTTAGTATATAACTCTTCAAATCTGCTATCACCAATGTTAACTTCTACAACGTATTTCTATTAAACTAGATAATCACAGATCACAAACATATTTTTTTAGTGAATACATACCTTCTACTTTAAATAAAAACCTTAGTTTATAAAATTATTAATCAAATGATTTAATATTGCCAAAAACCACGCACTGAGTAATTTGGCGCCAAATTCTGTCAATGCACTTGCTGCAACTTATGTTATATTTGACAGCTAATAGCTGTGCGAATATTGAAAGCAAAACAAATATAAAAACGTAAATTTGCTCAGTGGAGTATCGGTTATCGATACAATGTAAAACATTTATCGATATTAAAGTTTTAAAATTTGACTTAAATGCCGTCAGATCAATGATTTCGACCACTGTGTAGCGGTTTGAAAAAATAATTATTGACTTCAAAAAAATTTGTGAATTACACTATGACACAATTTGATGGTCATTATCTCGGGGGTGAACCAAACCAATATCAAACGATAGCATTTGACCTCAGTAACAAAACCCTAAACTCCATTTTGCCCCACTACGTCACAAATTTTTTTTACAGTGGTTTGAAGTTTGATTTTTTTGGTCAAAAGTTAAATCAATGAATATGAAAAATCATCTGTAAAAGTACGTTTGGGGTATTTCATGTCTTCGGAGACCTATATTAAAACAATCAGGGGAATATTTTCTCGGAACATTTTAACCCTCTAGCTCCCTCCCGTATTTGAAATTTTTGGCCCAATTTTGAAATACTATTTAAAAGTCAAGTTTGGACGGAGGTCAAGGATTAGAATCTTCAATAGAAATATTCTTCGGAAAATTTCACTAAGAGTCACCGAAGACAAATAACCTCTACGAGTCAAAGGTTCAAAAATAAAATCAAAATGACATGTTAATGAAATGTTAAAAAGTCTATTTTTGAGCAAACAGTGCAACGCACTTTTTCGGGAGTGAACTAAACCAATATCAAACGATAGCATTTGAGCTCAGTAATAAAACCCTAAACTCCATTGTGATCCACTACGTCACAATTTTTGTATACAGTGGGTTAAAGTTGGATTTTTGTAGTCAAAAGTCAAATAAAAGAAAATGAAAAATCATGTGTATAAACAGGTTTGGGATAGTTCATGTCTGCAGACATACATTAAAATTTTCAGAGGAATATTTCATCAGAACATTTGAACCCTCCAGCTCCTACCCTTAGGATGAATTTTGAAAAACAGCTTAAAAGTCAAATTTCTCAAAATGTTTAAAATGGGTGGCAGATAGAATGTTAAAATGTTTTGAGGAAATATTCCCCGAAAAATTTTAATGTAGGTCTCCGAAGACATGAACTATCCCAAATCTATTTTTACACATGATTTTTCATTTTCTTTAATTTGACCTTTGTCTAAAAAAATCCAACTTTAACCCACTGTATACAAAAATTGTGACGTAGTGGAGCTAAATGGAGTTTAGGGTTTTATTACTCAGGTCAAATGCTATCGTTTGATATTGGTTTAGTTCACTCCCGAAAAAGTGCGTTGCACTGTTTGCTCAAACATAGACTTTTTAACATTTCAGTATCATTTTATTTTGATTTTATTTTGGAACCTTTGACTCGTAGAGGTTATTTGTCTTCTGTGACTCTTAGTGAAATTTTCCGAAGAATATTTCTATCGAAGATTCTGATCCTTGACCTCCTTCCAAAGTTGACTTTTAAACAGTTTTTCAAAATTGGACCAAAAATGTCCCATTCGGGTGGGAGCTAGAGGGTTAAAATGTTCCGAGAAAATATTCCCCTGATTGTTTTAATATAGGTCTCCGAAGACATGAAATACCCCAAACGTATTTTTACAGTTGATTTTTCATATTCTTTGATTCGACTTTTGACCAAAAAAATCAAACTTTTAACCACTGTAAAAAAAATTTGTGACGTAGTGGAGCAAAATGGAGTTTAAGGATTTGTTACTGAGGTCAAGTGCTATCGTTTGATATTGGTTTGGTTCACCCCCGAAAAAGTGTGTTGCACTGTGTTATCACAAAATTCATTGGAACAATTCTGTCCCATACATTGTGTTTATGTTCCTTTCATGTGTAATAAAGTAAAGGGTCCTAATTAGGGGAATAGATTTTGGTTGTTATAAGTATTAAGTTATAACATTCAAAAGTTGTTAATTTAATAATATTTTGCGTAAGATATAAATACATACGTATTATATGTAGAAGCCCTTAATTACTTAAAAGTATCATAATTTGGGACTTTGAACAATTACTTCAATTGCGGAACTCGCAAACAATGTCACTAATGTCTGTAGAATTTATAAAATAAATAAATTATAAAATTAGCAATAGTAAATAATACAAACTAATACTTAGAAACGAAACAAACAAACGAAACGCGGCAAACAGACAGATGTGACATGTTATCTATATAAATGTATATATCGTTGGAAAGTTCTAAGATTTTTCTTTCCAAAACCGTTAAGAAATCAAAACTTGATTAAGAATTGGTTAAGTTATAAGCTCATAAGAAAGGAAAGATCCGAAAACCCTGTATTTGAACTGTATGTCGAAACTTTGAGGGTGTTAAGGAACTTTGGTATACGAAAAATTTGATTTTTTATCGACGAAATTTTGCAGTTTTACGATCAAACCTTAGATGACGAATAAGTCGTGCAATAATTCGTCAGACTATACACAGTTCATCCACGCCAAGATGTTTGATTCTATCATTTCTATCCTTCAATTTCCTGCGTACTGTTGATGGTGTGCTGTGCGCCGCATTTCGGGAGGCTTTCCAACCTTTAAATTTGCTTGAAAACGGTACACATTGGTACTCAACGCTAGCCGATGCGACTGTTTCTGCGTCAGCGAATCCAAATCGTACATTGTTTGCGATCATCAGAGCCACATGTCATCCGACAAATGACAAGATGGTTGACGACATTTTGCACATAGTTAGCACAAAACCTTTGAATTTGTTTTTTAAATTACCGGCTAGATGCCGAACAAACGTAAATTCTGATCCAAGACATGTGTGTGCTCATATGCGGCAATGTGCTGCCGACATTGGAAATGCCAGCGCCAAATCGTTTGATGCACGATGTATTTGATCGCGAATTGCAGCAGGAGCAAGATTATAATCTAGATGAGCTGGCCGAAAGAGTTCCAACAAATGTGCCGCTGTGGAGTGCCGAGAAGAAGAACGTGTACGTTTCGCTGATGAAGGTTGTTGGCGATGGAATGAGAGGCATTTACAATGTATCTCGATGGTCCCGGTGGGACAGGCATGACATTATTTTCGCTGATTCTGGCAACAGTTCGGTCAAGATCTGAAATTGAGCTGGCCATTGCTGCCACATTGTCTTAATCGTGTTTTATGCGCACAAAATATGGGTTAAAAATAGCAAAATATGGTCTTAAAATCATAAAATACGTTCTTAAAATAAAAGACGAAAACTTTTTCATAAGAATTTAAATATTTTTATTTAGTCAAAAAACACAGTTTAAAAATTAAGAAAACAAATGACTTTTAAAACAAAACAATATTATTTTAAATCAGTAACGGCCTTATTCATAAAAAATTTCTAAAGTAGGTATGAAGCGTTCTCTAGCTAAAGTATTCTTCAGCTCTAAAAAACCTTTAATAAGAAATTGTATTCATAAACGTTTTTTATCAGTACTTTAGCTTTATTTGTTCCGGTGGCAACGCCGACAGTTATTGCTCGTTAATGATGTATAAAAAAAGCTTTATAGTCGGATACAAAAGCTTTATAATCGGATACCATATATGTATTTGCACTTACAATAAACTATGAACATTATTGTAGCTCAATTTTTCATTGACTACGATTCTCATGGCGATAAGAAAGACGTTAAAGTAAAATTTGTATTACAAAATTTTATTTTCTTTTCCTTATGTTGAAATAATATTCGGATACCGATTACATTTTTTCCTTGTTTTGATTGTTTATACATCACGAATATTATTTCATTATTTACAAATTATTTTTGAAGAATTTTGGAGAAATATTTTTTAAAATGGAATTCATGAATGAAAAGTATCTATTTAGATACTTTTCTATGTGCGCGATGATTAAGAAGAAAATTTCCTACACCACGAATACACGCAACAACACTTTCCAATAGAAAAAATGCAGAAAAACTCAAAATAAAGATCTCAAGTTTATGAATATAGAATAAATTGTACAAACGTCAAGTTATAGCATGCTTAAAGTGGAGACAACCCTACTTTAACGTATTGAAGATGTAAATCGTTTATGAATATTGTTTTCTCGAAATTTGCTTAATAATGCATTATAAACCCCTTATAAGTTTTTATGAATAAGGCCGTAAGTATTTTTGGTAAATTTCCATACACAAATATTGAGTAAGTAACATAAAACTAAAAGTAGTATACATTTCATAACTTATCTTTACCTATATTTCATTATACGGTATATTTCTATTTTAGTATTACTATTCAAGAAACAAATTTAAAAAAAGAGATCACTTGAATTCATCTATATATATAAAAATGAATTGCTGTGCGTTAGTCTCGCTAAAACTCAAAAACGGCTGGACTGATTTAAAAAAAAAATTTTGTTTTGTTCGTTAATGTTCACGGATGGTTTAAAAGAAGAAATTTTGGGCGGAAGTGGGCGGTGCCACGCCCCTTTCCAACAATCGCTCTGACGGCATTTCCAATAGAATTGATACGAAAATTTTACCAAGTGGTACTGTTGACCTGCTGATAGTCTCTGGACTAAAAGGGCAGAATAGCCCCACCCTTCTGGTACCTCCCATACAAAATTACCTATTTTTGGATATTTAATATTTCTTTCATAACTTCCAAACAGACTACCGGGGATATTTAAATTTGGTGAGTACAAATGACCGAATTGACCCTCATAGTGTTATACATACATATCTTTTTTTTAAGTTAACTGAATTCACTCAAATTTTGCGAATGCTGTTCGCTTATCAAAGTTGGACTCAGGAGGTACCTTCTGGTACCTCCCATACAAAATGACATATTTTATTTCATATTTCACCCATAACTTCCAAACAGACACTTGGGGGGTAATGGAAATTAGTCTATAAATTTATATTGTGATAGGAGGCATAACCTCACTATTTGACACACCCCTTCTGGTACCTCCCATATAAATAACAAATATTGCCCATTTAACATGCATATCATTTTTGTATGTAAGCAAAATTCCGACAATTTTTGCCCCGGTAAGCATTCACTTAATGTTGATTTACAAAAAAATTTCAGACACGTGGTGCTGTCCCTAATTGTACCTTCTTTACAAATAAGTCAAATTTTTTTCGGTTTTGCTCCACAAGCAGACACAAAATAATACATAAGTAATTTTGTTTTAATTAAAAATCTATTAATTTCAATAACTAAAGATTAAACAATATCTTATATTGGGTGATGGTATTTATCAGTCAGTTTACCTGACTGAAATTTCTGTACTTGTTTTATACATCATTAATGACCAAAACAGTCGTCGTTGCCACCGGAAAACATATAGCTAAAGGGCTGATAACAAACCTATATGAGTACAATTTATTATTAAAGGTTTTTTAGAGCTAGAGAATGCTTTAACTAAATAACGCTTCATATCCAATTTAGACATTTCTTATGAATAAGTCCACTGGTTTTTAAATATTTTTGTTTTATCAATTCTTTACGGATTAGTTGAAAGGTTCTTGGGTTGACCGATAAAGATTATATATTTTTTAAAAGTGGTCCCCCAACTTATTACAAGATTTGCAGTAAGACCACCATGTTTAACTTAATTTTCTTCAGTTTAAATTTGTCACGGAGTGTGTTTTTGTCTATATTTTTTTGTCTTGGCGAACGGCGAACTTGAAGTGGCAAAATGTGAATAGTTTCACATTTCCAGCATTAATATCATTATCGTACCCCGACTGAGCGTGCAACATAGCGGGTGGATGGAATTCAGCACAAAAAAAAAACAGTTTGTTTTGCTTTCATCACTTCTTGTTTCTGAGGTGCATAAATGGATGACAGCGTTTAAGTTTGCAAATGTGCACAAGTTTGGCTTTCGGTGTCGTGGTTTTTGATAAAAGTTAAGAAAATTCCTGATATAGAAATGCATGAAATTTTTTTACAAAGTTTATTCCATCTTTGTGTGGTTGAGTTTTTCTTCTGTTTGTTATAATCATGTGAGTAGTTTACACATTGAGTGCCATGTCGTACGTTTCCGTACGACACCTAACCCGTCGTGGGGTGCCACGTCGTACGTTTCCGTACGACAGTGATTGCTTGATCTTAAAGCCTGTCGTTCTTTTATATACGACACTGAGTGAAAATTTGTTACGATTTTTAAATAAAGAATACTTTACTGAATATTTTTGCAAAAGCATCCATGGGTCTAGGATGATTTTTTGAGGTTTTATTGAGTGATAAATGTATGAAATGTATTTTTTTGAAATTTACATTAAATTTACAAGTAATCAATTTTAAATTCATTTTTGATAGGAAAAAAGTAAGTATACATATTTTTATTTTAGATGGGCGTATTTTGGGAAACAATCCAGGCACAAGTGCGGGGTATTGGGGCATTTTGGACAGTAAGTACTCGTTTTTTTCAAGTGATTCCTTGCTGTTTTCCGGTCCAGCTGTTTTTTTGCAGTTGCGTAACACAAAACACAAGAACGTCGAATTGGGTTTATTGTTGGCATCTACCCTTTTAGTTTATAATGTGTTTGCCGGGGTTTACTGATTGCGGAGATGTTAGATCCAAAAGGTCATTAGCTACACTTTGACGAAATTTGCGTATGTTGATGTTTTTCTTTGTAGCTTCCTTATAAACAATATGGGCGTTTACTATTGACAGGCCAAGTAATAATTCAATTGCCAATTTCCTATACCACTTCACCCCTTTGCGTAGGGTGCTACCATACGATACCATTTGGTCCGACAAATCTATTCCAGCTTTTCCTTTGTTATATTCCATGATAGCTAACGGTTGACTTAGCTATACTTCTGCGTCTTTTTGCTCTACTAGTTGATGGCATATTTGGATCATGATCTTGATTTGTATCGATATCATCACTGGAGCATGCTTTGTTGAAAGCATTCTGACATCTCGCTTATCCTTCCATTTTAGTACTACTATTCCGTTTTCAATCTTCTTGTGCCACCAATTCACCTTTTTTAAGCGCAGAATTCATCACATCTTTTGGCAAATATTTCTTGTTGCGCGAAGAGTGCCGACAAGGTGGGTTTTATTATTTAGCATTGAGCGAGCGAGTTCGTAGCTGGTATAAAAGTTGTCAACGTATAATGTACGACCTTCTCCTTTCAAATCAGTGATTAAATATTCACAAACATTTTTTGCTAAGCCAATTTCTCTTACCCCAGTAGCTGATTTTCCAGAATATATTTCAATGACCAGGTAAATCCTTCAGTAGAACAAAGTTTAAACAGTTTTATACCATACGGATGAGCCTTATTGGGAATATATTGGCGGAAAACAAGTCTGCCTCTCCAAGGAATCAGTGTTTCATCAATAACGATACTTTCTCCTGGTACATAAACTTTTTGGTACCGCATCTGGAGCATATCTAACAATGGTTGGATTTTTCCAAGTCGATCACTGGAATAATGTTACTATTATCTGCAAAGTTGCATGAAGCTCAGTAGCAACTGAAAACGATTTCGGGACATTGTTTTTCCAGGAATGGTAAAGTTATATAGGTGATTTTTTGACCAATAATCCGAAAGAGACCCAACTTTCACCAAACCCATCCATAAAAGAAGTCCCAGCAACTTTTTAATTTCAAGATTTGTTGTCGGTACCCATTGTTTTTTTCTCGAAGATCTAGTTACGGCGGTTTTGTCCTAAATCTCTTGTGCGTATTGGTTGGTTTCTTTGACAATTAAATCAATGATATCGTTGTCAACAAATAGCAAATATGTATCCAAACAGGAAATGACTGGTGAAATATTTTGCTGGATACCAGATTTTCCAGTAAATGTAAAGGTCTTTTGACGTGATGAAAATTCAGTCCAATTGCCTTCGGTATTCAACATTTCCGCGTCTGCTGTTAAACTGTCTTCTTCAGCTTCGACAGCTTCGTCAGCTTCGTCTTCCGTATTGATACCATCTTCAAACAACATATCATCGATTCCCACAGCATCTATGTCAGGCTCAGAGTCAGAATCCGAAACCTCCGGTATCCAATCACAATCATCATCATTAGAAAAATCTTCATCACTCTCCGTCAATAACTTCCAATATCTCCTTTTCTCTCAACGATCGTTTCGACATAGTAGGTATTTGCTTTTTAATTTATTATATTTTTATTTTAACTAAAAAGAAAAGAAAAAAGAAAACAAACTAAAATAAAAAACAAGAAAAAGAAGAAAAAACAAAAAAAAAAAAGCGTCGTACGTTTTTGTACGACAGCGACTTTTACAAATGCGCACACCGTCGTGCAGTGCCACGTCGTACAGAAATGTACGACACATAGAAAGCCTATATAAAATAAAAAGTAAGGGTCACAATGGACTGGGGATATCACAGAAATCGTTTTTTATCACTAATACACGCAATTAACAAAAAAAAAATGTTTGGCCTCCTGGGAAGGTTTTCGTCAAAACCGCTTGGCACTCAATGTGTTAACGTTGGTTCACTTAACTTTTGTTGAACTAATGCGAACAATAAAAAACGGAAAATACGTTAACATCCAAATAGTGATTTCGCCCAAACTCCTCAAAAAAATATTAAACAGCGACAATGCAAATCTCGTTTAATACAAACATTTATGTAAAACTTTTTCGATTAACCACGTTCCCTGGAATGGAATTGACAAAATAATGTAGGAAGCTCGCTGAATCAGACACGCAAGGCGGCGCAAATAAAATAATATATTTTTGAATTGTTAAGGTAGACGCGCCTGTATGTATGTTCCAAACTTCTTAAAAAAATATCTAATACATTATGCTTCAGCTAATGTGGATAAACATCCCAGCAAAAAAATAGAACATTACATTAGAACAGTGCCAGGCAAACCCAATCTCAAGCATACAAAAACATTATGTGTTTTTAATGTGAAACAAGCGTGACTGACTACTTTGAATCAAACATAGGTACGCATACCTATAAATTGCCGATAGTGTATGTATGAAAAATACGATTATACCTTTGTTGTGATTAACACACTTTCTATTTATTTATACCATCACTCTTAGGGATGATGGTATATACATTTGATACGAGAAAAAGTGTAATGCATTAAAGAAAACGATTTAGACCTCTAGTATCAGGACTTTTTAAGACGATTGAGCTATGTCCGTCTGTCTGGCTGAATGGCTGGTGTGCACGATAACTCGAGGAAAATTTAACTGATTCGTATAAAAATTTTTCCAGTTTAATATTTTCTAAAATGAATTAATGGGATTGTAAATGGGCAGAATAGCCCCCTACCCCTCAGGTACTTGCCATACAATATTACCTATTTTTGGATAATTAATATTTCTTCCATAACTTTCAAAAGTGATAACTTGAAGATATTGGAATTTGGTCAGTTTAATGACCTTGTTATAGTAGACAAAAATTTCAAAAACCAAAACCTTAAACTCACCCTTCTGATAACTCTCATACAAATAATCGATTTCAAACTCATATGTTTATATACGTATCTTTTTCGAAGTACACCAAATTCACTCCATATTTTGCGCTTTGACTTTGGAATAAAATATGGTCTATATTCTTGTACCTTCCTAAACAAAATTACCTATTTTCGAAAACTAATATTTTTTTCATATATTCCAAAGGAACAATTGCTTATTTTTATCAAATAGTAGACAAATACTTAGGAAACCGAAACATTTGCGGCACTGTTGGTCGAAGAAAGTGGAGAGTGTGTGTGACTGTAACTGTGAACTCCGAACGGTACTTGACTATGATACAGGATTTTTCTTTTAGCCAGCTCTTGAGTAAATGCAATTAGAGGGATACATAAACTAAATTCCCTTACTGTTCAATATAATCTATCTATCAAGGGCGTAGCCAGGATTTAATGTAGGGGGGGGGGGGGCAGTCGGTTTCACATTCCATATTATAGTATGTTTACAAAAAAAAAATTAAAACTAAGTATTTAACGAAATATCAATGCTCATTGTTTGACAATATTATATTAAACAATGAAAGAAAAAATTTTTTTAAAAAAGTTTTTTAAAATATTTTAGATCATCGAATTCATGTAGTACCAAATATTATTTTTTTTTTATCTTAGTTGTTTTATTTTTTTTGACATATGAAATTTTAGGCCGCGATTCTTGAAAGATTTTAAATATTTTTTCTAGTGTTATTAGAAACACAATTGTGCACAGAATGAATGTTCTTTTTATTCTGAATTCCTTATCGTTATTTCTTTAAATTGTGCCAAAGTCGATGAAAAAATGTTTTCGACTGTAATTTAAAAAAATTTTGGGATTACGTGTCCAAAAATATTGAACTTCCGCATTTATTGTGAGCATATCTTACAAATTGAACTAAGTAAAAATATAAGCAAAAACTATATTGTCATGCTCACAAATATTATCCGATTATAATAAATCTTAATATAAAACCTGGAGAAGTTTTAAGAAATTCTTCTGTAAAAAATAATGCAAATATGTAAGGCTAAGTAATGTGCTTTTCATTTAAAAAGACCAATCCCATAATATGTTAGATCATCTGTCAAAATAAAGAAATTTTGTAAAATCCATAAATATTTTAAATTAAAGTCAAAAACTTATCTTTTTTATCAAATTTGACAATTTTAAAAAAATAATGCTAAGAAATTTAGAATAAAATACAAAAAACAAAATCGGTCAATAATAGCGACCTAAAATTTCATATGTCCAAAAACCCTTTTTTACGGTAGGCTTAAAACAGTTTATGAC
>CAXIUB010000332.1:0-19992 GCA_964034835.1 Muscina levida | reverse complement strand
TCAGCATGACGATCGCAAGTCTTAAAAATAACAAAGCTGCGGGAGCTGAGCAACATAAATGCACCAGCTCATAAACACGATTTGGTTCAAGGAACGCATGCCCGATGATTAGAATCTGAGTGTCATATGTCCCGTGCTTATGAATGGCGATCCAAGTGAGTGTACCAACTGTCGCGGGATTAGCCTTTTACCCATCACATACAAGGTCCTGTCTAGCGTGTTATGTGAAAGACTAGAGCCCCTTCTGGCGAACCTGATTGGACCTTATCAGTGTAGCTTTAGGCCTGGTAAATCCACGACCGACCAGATATTCACACTGCGACAAATCCTGGAGAAGATCCAAGAAATGCAAATCGACACCTACCATCTGTTCATCGACTACAAAGCTGCATTCGATAGTCCGACACGACCGAAATTGCTGGATGCTATGGCTGAGTTTGGTATCCCCGCAAAGCTTATACGACTTTGCCAGAGGACACTGACTCACACGAAGTCTTCAGTGAAAATAGGGAAAATCTGACTGAGCCATTTTCTACCAACGGAGGCTAAAGACAAGGTCATAGTCTGTCTTTTGTTCGTTTGACATCATAAAGGAGATGATCATGCGGATGGTAACAGTGAACAAGACTGACACCATCTATAACAAAAGTCACATGTTGCTTGCGTATGCCGATGATTTTTATATCATTGGCCGTGGATTGCGGGATGTTACTGTGGCTTTTTCGAGCATTGAAAAGCAGTCGGCAAAAGTGGGTCTGGTAATAAATGAGGACAAAACCAAGTTATTTGTTTCAACGAACAAAGAGTCCACTCGTCTGGGACGCTGCGTGAACGTTGACAACTATAACTTTGAAGTGGTAGAAGATTTTGTCTACCTTGGCTCCGCCATAAACAAATATAATAATGTTAGCCTGGGAATCAAAAGACGAGTATTGATCGCAAACCGCTGCTACTATGCGCTTAGCAAGCGATTTAATGACAAAGCGCTCTCTCAAAGAACAAAGACCCAACTATACCAGACTCTGATCTTACCTGTCTTGTTTTACAGCGCAGAATCGTGGGTAATGACACAAGCGGATCAATCTATTCTGGAAGTCTTCGAGAGAAAAATAATTCACAAAATATTTGGATCCATCCGCGTTAACGGCGAGTATAGTCGTCGAATGAATCACGAGCTGTATAAGCCGTACAACGATATCGACGTAGGCAGGCGCGTTGAAATTGACAGAATACGCTGGGTTGGACACATTGTACGGATGGATGAACATGTTCCGGTTCGAAAAGTCTTCGGCAATAAACTCGATGGGCTGCGCAGGAGGGGGCGACCAAAACTCCGATGGATGGACATGGTGAAAGAGCTGTTATCTACACTTGGTGTGACTCAAGGGCGTAGCCAGGTAAGAGAGGGGGGGGGGCTGGTTGCACCCCCCTACAGCTTGGAAAATCGGTCAAAATCCCGGAAAATATGAAAATCAATATAAAACAGTAAAAAAAATTCACTAAGGTCTGTTCAATAAATACGTTCACCCTATGTTCATTCTCCAAAATTCTAGTGGATATTTTTAAAATAATATAAATAAAATCAACTGATTTGTTAGTAAAAGTACTTACTCAAGGGGCCAATTACAACTTATGAACGTGGTTCATTATTTTGAGGCCTGAAGTATTAAAGAATTCCTCACGCTTCGATCTTCTGCGTGTGTTCTCCAGTTAGTCCTACCAGATGGTGCCACGTCGCCTACCACTTGGTCCTTCAAACGGAGTTTGGGTCTCCGTGCTCTGCGCTGTTTTTCAGGTTCGCCTTCAAACACCTTCCTCGCTGGAGCATTTACATCCATCCTGGCAACATGTCCCAGCTCATACAGCTCATGCTGTATCCGATGGCGAAACTCGCCGTCGACACAGATAGGTCCATATATTTTTCTGAGTATTGGCATTTGTTCCGATCTATCTGCGCCATTCGATACGACGCGAGGTCTTAGGAAGGGTGATGGTTAGCCATGCATACTGTTCAACATAGTGATGGAGAAGGTGTTAAGGAGAGCAGCGGTAAACATATATGGCACCGTATTTAATAAGAGCCACATGCTGCTCGCATATGCCTATGATATCGACATTATCGGCCGGACGATGCGAGAGGTGACAGCTGTCTTCCTATCGGGTGAAAGGGAGTTAGCGAAAATGGGTTTGGCAGTGAATGGGGACAAGACGACGTTAATGGTATCATCGAACATTTACCGGTCCTGCTGTATGCCTCCGAATCTTGGATGCTTACACAGGCGGATGCAGCTCATCTGGCTGTGTACTCGGCAAAATATATGAACCCATCTGAGTAAACGGCGAGTTCAGGATTTGGATGAACCACGAGCTGTACGAGTTATACCACAACATTGATGTGGTCAAGCGAATCAAAGTGCAACGATTACAAGATGCTTGTGCTCTAACACGTCTCATTTAATGCGTTACGTAAGGGTGGAGGAAAATGATCTTGACCTCATTACAAGAGAACGATTGCAACAAAATAAGTGAATTTTTATTTCCGTTATGAAGTGACAACTAAACCTCACAGTTGATTAGTGTGACCATTGTCTTTCGATCCGAATTAATTTCGTTAATACATATCTCCCACTCAGCTCATTTTATTCCGTTGCAGCGTCAACACAACCTTGTTGAAACTCCCAATATTCGAATGCATAAATGTTATTTTGTCTTAGAACAGTTCTTACAAGTTTCGACGAAAAGAGCGAGAGTTTATAACTTCAGTACTGATTTTCTTGTAGAAGTTCGATTACTAAATTTTAAATCCTCGCATATATTTGATACACGTTAACATTATAGTTGAATCCCGTGTAATTTCATCAACCCAAATACAAATGACTTTTAAAAAGTTTTTCGCCGTTTTGTCTTTATTAATTGTTATTAGTCTATTTAGAAATATATTGGCAAATTTAGGAACAATTAGCTTTAAACATAATTACATAATACTGAAAATCCCTAAAAAAAACTCTCTGACAACTCATTTATGGAATGCAAACAAAAAAATTTTAAGTAAGTTTAAAACTAAAGAATAAAATAATACCGTGTCAAACATAAAGTCGCATTTATTTATTTATTCTTATTACATAACATAACTAAAGCCTTTTTTCACTGTGAATACTAGATGTACTTACGTACATTGTTTAACCGTTATTAAGCTCCGTACAAAATGCAAACATAATTCTATAAACTGTTAAAGCCTTTCGAAGTTTACGCTAGAAACCTTTGTAGTTTACGCATTGGCTTAACATAACCCTTGAGAGCGAAGCGCCAAAACTTTTTGACTGGAAACACAAAGCTAATCAAGTATACCTAATGCAATAATGAAATATGCACATTAATAATCAATTTTTTATTTGGACCATGAGAGAAAAGTGGATTAAACAACGAACCTTTCATGGTGAAACTTGGCTAAATCTGAAAATCTGGTGTAAAACTTTAGAAAGTACTAAAGGGATAAAATGTAGAAATTTGTAAATAGTGAGAGAGAAAGATTGTTACGGTAATGGTCGACAACAGATTGACTTATTATATGTGTAAAGGAAATGAAAGTTATTATTTCCTATTTAGTAGTAAACATTTGAAGGGTTAATTTGTATCTGCAAAATTCTCATTGCAGAACAAAATACATTTTATAAAGCAGAGATATATGTGCCAGAAGGTACATTTTCATTTTCAAGCCGGAGTTGTAATAAATAATTGAAGTATCGAAAAACTCAACTGTATTATTTTTTGATGTAAACCAGTACAGAAATTTCAGTCAGGTAAACTGACTGATAAATACCATTACCCAAAATAAGATTTTGTTTAAATCCTGATTTATTTAAATTGGAGTCAAACCGTAAACACTATGTCTTATTTGTATAGGAGGTTTAATAAAGGACTTTCAATGGACGCTTGCCTTGGCAAAAATTGTCTGAATTCGGTGTACATACAAAAATTATTTGTATGTAAAAGGGTTATTTATACGGGATGTACCTGAAGGGGTGTTTCAAATAGTTAAGTGTTGCGGATGTCTTGCTTCCAATTACAAGATAAATTGACTGACCAATTTGATTATCCCCCAGGTGCCTGTGTGAATGTTATGGGTGAAATATAAATTTTCCAAAAATAGGTAATTTAGTATGGGACGTACCAGATGGGGCTGAACCGATAAAGCCCATATTCATTTCTGATTCAAATTTTTATAACCGTACAACTTACGCAAAATTTGACTGTGTATTTTCAAATTTGATTCAGTGTATTTACAAAAAAAAATATGTATGTAAGACTATGAGGGTAAATTCGGTCATTTGTATGGGAGGTACCACGAAGTGTGTGTCAAATAGTTAGATTTTCTGAGATTTTGCCTCCTATCAAAAACTAAATTAAGCGACCGATTTTAACTTCCCCCCCCCCCCAATGGTCCGTTTGGAAGTTAGGGGAGTAATAATTATTTTTTCTAAAAATAGGTAATTTTGTATGGGAGGTACCAGAAGAAGTGAACCGATATAGTCCATATATAGTCCATATTCATTCTATATCCATAACGATGTGTCCCCATCAAGAGAACTTTTTGTTCATCGAAATCAGTTTTTTTTGTCTTGCCCTCGTCCAACGATGAGAAAACTGCAGTAACATCGCATCGATTTCGGCAAATGATGTCTATATTACACAGTACAACATTTTTCAGTTAATTGATTGCCAACTCAATTCTGTGAACTGTATGTGAAATAAGACCCAAAAAGAAGAATTTCTGCATCATTCGTTTTGTCTTCTTACCTGCGATTTGAAGTTAGTATCGATTTGAAGTTAGTACTATCGTATAGGGGAATTTATCACGTTTTAGGCCCTGTTGTTTGACATAGCTCGACAACCACTAGCCCAATTTAGTTGAAATAAATTTTAAAAAATTAAGAATTACAATTCCCTTAATCTGTTCATATATTGTTTTCCTATACAAGTAACACTTTCGAAGTTAAAAATGAATGTATGAAGGGAAAAAATTATTTTTTGCCTAAAAATTTAAATTTTTTTTTTAAAAATACATAAAAAATCCAAAATGGAAAAAAGTTTCAAGTCTAGTTATTTTTTCGCAAAGTCACATAACCTATGAGCAAAATGAGACAAAGATCATAAAAATCGATGCACGCGTTTCGCTTTTATTCGCAATTGAGTAAAGGTATGAATTTCAAAAATCAGTTATAGCCACCACCCTTAAAATAAAAATAAAAATATAAATTAAAAAATTATCATGCAAAAAAAATTTTATTTATAAAAACTTAATGAAAATAAAATAATATGCAATTAATACGCAATTATAATATGCATAAAAACAAAATTTAGAACATTTTTCAATTATTGGCAATATCCATCCTTGTAGAAGTTGACGCTTGTGGTTCTGATGATCTTGTTTTCTTCGTAGGTTGTTCATATTCATGGTCTGAGTCTGTATCGTCATCCGAGATACACATACTATTCAAGGGCGTGTTTCTTTCACTGTGTCCACCAATTTCAATGTCTTCATCTTCGGTGCTTTCTTCAAACTGCATAATTGTGGAACTCCACCAACAAACCTCCGCAAGCAATGCATCCAAATTTTTGCTTTTGAACCGCTTTTCAAATGGCATGGTCACCTGGTGGAACCTCTCTCCTTGTTCGTCTGATTCCTGAGGTGATTGTGCCAAAAAAGTATCGAGGTGGTGGTGCAAGAAATGCAATTTCAGCGTCATGGATGCACCGATTTTTTCGAAATAAAACAGCAACCTGTCCACTCGTTGCTGTATCTCTTCTCGCTGGACACGGTTCTTTCCTAGAACGCCTTCTATTACTTCTTTCAATGCGTTCCATGCATGTTGGTGGTCGTGATGCTCTGAAAGCAAATGTGTGAAAGAATCACTTTTGATCAATTTCCGAATAGCAGGTCCATTGAGAATACCTGTTTTAAATACATAAGAAAAACGAAAAAATTATTGGTAATGCGAATGTATAGAAATTAACAAATTTAGATATGACAATATTGAAATACAGAGTACGATACGTACCGTTTTTAATTTTCTCATCACTGATTTTCGGAAAGATGGATTTCAAACAGTCAATTGTTTGTTGAGCTCGGGAGTTCTTCCTTTCCAATCTTTACATTGATATTGATTTCCTTTGTATCGTGAATCCCAATTACAAAGGAAGCAGAAGTATTTTGGATATCCGCCCTTTTCTATAATCCCTTGTAGTATGTTGACCACCTTCAGATCGCAACAAATGTTCCATTTGTGTTCATCGTATTTGATTTTCTTCAAAATTTCGCCCAATGCTTCATACGTTTCCTTCATAGTTGTGCTGAATCCCAATGGAATGCATGGTTTTTTATTTTTTTTTGTGCAGCAGCACAGCCTTCAAACTAGTAACTGAACCATCGATGAATAAACGCCAGTCGCCAGCGATATAATCCATTCCCAATTTTTTCACTAAACCTGGGATATCATGGCAGTACGTGAACGTATTTGCTTCGTCAACGGAATAAAATTTCTGAAAATCAGCTTGGCGTTGTCGGTATGATGTTGCGCTGACATTTTGCTGTGTGAGTTTTCTTCTCTTCAAAAATGATGTCAGCCATTCGGAGTCGTGTTGTGATAGTCCCAGCTTGGCCACAATGTAATCCATTTCGATTTGTGGTAGCGGTTGTGGTGCACTATTTTCAATATCGGGTATCCAATCAGCATCATCCAAATCGGTCGGATTGGTGAAAACGGTTTCGGCTAGCAGGGACACAGTATCCGCACTCGGAGGTTTAGGTGCATCGGTATCAGCAGGGCGTTGCACTGGAAGTGTGGCAGTAAATGCAGCAGTGTATAGTTTTATTTTCAATTGTTGTCTGTTTAATCCAGGACGAAAATTTATGCATGCATAGCACCTGGATTCATCATGTCCAGTTGTGTCTTCCACCCAAAATACTGGCTTCATAAAAGATAACTTTCTACTTTTTCCGTGAATCCATTTTAGAAGGGTAGTATAACAACTGTTGCACACTGTGTTCGGCGTAAAATTTGCACCACTTAAATCTGCTTCATCGAAATAATTACAATACGCGGTTTTGAATTGCTCAGTAAACAAATTTGTTCGATCTTTTTTCTGTATTTTTCGGACGATATGACCACAAACGTAACAATATTCATCCAAATATGGGCACTTGTTGTTTTCCATATTGATATATTTTATGTTTTGTTGTTATTCACTTTTAAAAAACTGGAGAAAAATCACTTTTACTGTTCGCGTTCGTCGGCACTGGCTGAATGCCAAAAATCGATCAATGCACACCTATAAATACTACGTATTTTTGAATATTTTACTGCCAGGTACTTATAAATGGGCGCATATTTTAAGGGCGGCTGGCTATATACCTGATTCAGCACTTGTACGTTTCAAACTGTGCAAAACTTTCCAAATAATGACCACCCTTAAATGTGGGTGCAATTTCTGTAAAAAAAACCATATAGGTAGCCACCGGAAAAACCCAAATAATAAAAAGGTCCACTTTCCGTTTAATTGTCCACGTACATTTATTACCGCAATCATAAAAATCAAATAACCTTTTGTTTATTCCTTTTTTTTTTAATTCTCAGAATCATGAAAAAGGTGTCAATGTTTTCTCCAAATAATGTTGTGCATATCTCGAGCAAATTTTTGAAATTCATACATTTACTCAATTGCGAATAAAAGCGAAACGCGTGCATCGATTTTTATGATCTTTGTCTCATTTTGCTCATAGGTTATGTGACTTTGCGAAAAAATAACTAGACTTGAAACTTTTTTCCATTTTGGATTTTTTATGTATTTTAAAAAAAAAAAATTTAAATTTTTAGGCAAAAAATAATTTTTTCCCTTCATACATTCATTTTTAACTTCGAAAGTGTTACTTGTATAGGAAAACAATATATGAACAGATTACGGGAATTGTAATTCTTAATTTTTTAAAATTTATTTCAACTAAATTGGGCTAGTGGTTGTCGAGCTATGTCAAACAACAGGGCCTAAAACGTGATAAATTCCCCTATACGATAGTACTAACTTCAAATCGATACTAACTTCAAATCGCAGGTAAGAAGACAAAACGAATGATGCAGAAATTCTTCTTTTTGGGTCTAATTTCACATACAGTTCACAGAATTGAGTTGGCAAATCATGTGTTGTACTGTGTTATCGATGTAGGTCTGTGGCATGTGATTTTTATAGAATATGGTGGCAGAAATCTTGATTCATCACCTCGCCCATAACTATGTGAAACTAGCGAACCGACGAACTTCGTCTCGCCCCAATTAAACGCCTTCAGATAAACTCCAGAGTAATAATAAAACACATAAATTGTTCAAATTTCAATGTTTGAATGGAATTGCAATCAGTGGAGTGTAATATGATAAACAATGTTTTTCTAGTTTTCAAAACGCGAATAAACAACGTCCAGCGAGAAATAGGGAAACTCGAGATTAATCAGTTGGAATAATCGGAATACGTGCAAATTTTTCGTTGCTGATCGTCGGTTGAACCACATTGTTTATCAGCTTCTTAATGGACAAACGCTTACTGTTACACAATTTCAGTTGATTTAGATTCCGCAATATGAATATGATCCATCCCACCTTACCTGTAAATTATGTGGCGGAGTTTCTGGCATCTCAAGCGAGGTGAAAAATTCCGTTGGATAGTTGATCGCTTCACCCTCGTCGGTCACGCTGTAAACAGATTTGTACGAATGCAGTTCTTCTGCTATTTGACTGAAAAATAAAATTAAAGCTATCGAAGTCCTTATTGTCGCTACTAGCATTGCTCGTTCATTAATCCAATCGAAATTTTTATAATTTGTGCAACTCCGGGGAACACTTTAGTGATGAATTTCTCCTTTGGCTATGTGAAGTCACAAAAATTTGGTAGGGAACGATATAAATTCAATAGAAACATCAACATGAATTTGGTCATTGCCAAGCGCCAGCGGTTGTCTCGGTTGTCCTTCTTGTTCGTGGTCAATTTCAACTTTTTGACATTGACGAAGATTTCAAACATGCTTCTAATAGATCGGCATGACGGGAAACTCCGGAGAGCAATATCGTAGCCCCATTAAATCGCTTTGAATCACCTCATAAATTCTTCATCGTTCGGATAACTAAAGGGTGTCCCAACAAGAACGCAATTTTTAAATCTGGCAACATTCGAAGTGTCATTGTTTGACATTTGAACAATTGTTATTGTTTGCTAGTAGAAGGTACGAGGTTAGTAAAAATGGAGCGCATTCTCATTGTGAAATTGTTTTACCAAAATGGTGAAAGTTTTGCAACATGAAAATGCTGATTTTGCCGCTAAAATCATCTTCAGGGACGAGGCCCATTTCCATCTTGATGGCTTCGTCAATAGGCAGAATTGTCGCATTTGGGGTGAGGAAAATCCTCGAGTAATTCAAGAGAAGCAAATGCATCCTCAACGTGTGGTGTGGTTTTTGGGCTGCAGGAATCATTGGACCTTTTTTTAATGAAAATGAGGCAGGTCAAGCGTAAACAATCAATGGTGTTCGGTATCGTGAAATGATAACCAGTTTTTTCTTGCCTCGAATTGAAGAAATGAATGTGGAGGGCATGTGGTTCCAACAAGACAGTGCCACATGTCATACAGCCAGAGAAACAATTCAATTACTGCATCAGTCATTTCCCGGTCGTGTTATTTCGCGTTTTGGAGATCAGAATTCGCCGCCTAGATCGTGCGATTTAACACCATTACATTTTTTTTCTTTGGGGTTTTTTGAAGTCGATGGCTTACGCGAATAAGCCGGCGATGACTCAAGCCTTAAAAGAGGAATTTGGACGCTGCATTAATGAAATACCGCAGCATTTATGCGAAACGGTCATTGAAAATTGCATTAAAAGATCGCGTGCATGCCAGCAAAGCCGCGGCGGCCATCTGCACGATATATTGTTCCATACATAACCTCATTCTGTCTACTTAACGATATAATAAAGTTTCACGATTTTTTTTTAAATATCTGTGTTTTATTTAAAATTTTAAAATTGCGCTCTTGTTGGGACACTCTTTACTTACATAGCTCGTTTATGCGCAATCGCGCCTTCATCCCATATATTGATTTTGCATTCTCGCATCAATTTCGCTGTCGCCGAATTCTTGGTCGTTGTGCTCTTTGGCTTTTCAACCGTGAGAAGATTCACCGGCAGCTACAAAGCGGATTTTGCAGTTCGACTGCCCTTCAACAATTAGGCAGCAATGCCAGAGGCCAACTTATTGATATTTAAACCGAATTGTTGCCAGAATCAACTTTGAGAACATTAAGAAAGTAAATGACTCCCCTTCCATCGTCAACAACCCTCATCTGCGAATCATACATGATCTTCTGCTCGGCATTCAACAGCGGCACATTTGTTCGGACTCTTTCAGTCATTTCATCTCGATTATAGTCCCGTTGCATTTCGCGCACATAAGCACACATTGGTTAAATTAGAACTCATGCTTCGTTGCGCAATAAATATAGTTCTAAAATACAATTCTGCAACACCTCCAGCGCCTGCTGAATAAAAATAAAAATTTTGTCGGTAAATTTGAACCTGAAATACCGAATACTATGTACTAAATTGTTGTGATTGAAGTGCCAAGTGATATATGTGTATCAAACGTTATCTATTTACGGCTAAAATACAGTTTTGCCACACCCCTCCACCCACTGATTGAATATAAAAATTTGATCAGCAATCGAAATATAAAATTTTGTTTCCATAGCTCTGAACGAAAATTAAAATTTCGTCTGCATATTTTGATCTATGTTGTCGAGTACTATCTTGGTATTAATTGCTCTCTTTTGCCACGCCCACTTCACCCATTGGGTCCAAAATTAAAATTTCGTCCGCTTAATAATATTCGTATTCTCGAGTATTATCTGGGTATCAAATTGTATCTCTCTAGCTCTAAAAAAAGTTTTGCCACACCCACTCTGCCTATTGGATCAAAAATAAAAATATCGTCTGCTTATTTACATTCGTGTTCTAGAGTTCTATCTGGGTATCAAATTGCATCTTTCTAACTCTAGAAAAAGTTTTGCCACGCCCTCTTTCTGCTTGTGCGGCTAACGAATAGCTCGCGTTGCTATTTGCTACAGTTTCGCCCTGTATGCAGCATCCGTCTCTCTCGTGGCATTACGACGTTTATCATCGTACCAGGCGTCGTGTTGGGTCGGCTTTGAGTGCCTTAGTACGCTTCTCGCAGACCGTTATATGGAGTGGTACTAACTACCATATTTCTTGCTGCAGAGAAGTCAATCAGTCTGATGGCAATGTTCAACATTTCGGTGTGCGCACTGGATTTTCCGATAGTAGGCTCGAATGTGTGCCACGAGAGAGACGGTTGCTGCATACAGGGCGAAACTGCAGCCAACGGCGAGCTGTTCGTGGACGGCACAGGGAGAAGAGACGAGAGGCAACTCGTCTTTTTAGACGGAAAAAGAAGGAGCTGAAGAAGAGGCAGGATGAGTGCACAGAGTTGCTCCGAAGTAGAGGGGAAGCCCGAAAATTCTACAAGAGAGTTAAGGCGAGAATGCGTGGAACAGGGTTACCCTCCTGCAAGGACAGCGATGGTCAGTTAGTGACGGACCCGAATAACGTTCTGAGGATATGGAGAAATCATTTTAAAACTTTATTGGATGCAGACACCACTCCTGAAGACCCCGTTCCAATCCATGACGATGGTATTAACTGACCGCCTCCGATCCAGAGCGAGATACGTGTGGCAATCTCCCGCCTTAAAAACAACAAAGCTGCTGGAGCCGATGGTCTCCCTGCTGAATTGTTTCAGGCTGGCGGGGAGGAGCTGATTAGGAGCATGCCTCAGCTCATGGAGAACATCTGGCAAGAGGAGAGCATGCTCGGTGATTGGAGTCTCAGTCTGTTATGTTCCATATACAAAAAAGGAGATCGTAGTGAATGTAAGAACTACCGTGGAATAAGCCTATTACCAATTGCGTACAAGGTCCTTTCAAGCATATTGTGTGAACGTCTAGAAAAACTAATAGGACCTTATCAATGCGGCTTTAGACCTGGCAAATCTACGACGGATCAAATATTCACCTTGCGACAAATCCTGGATAAAACCCATGAAAAGCAGATCGACACCTACCACCTCTTTGTCGACTACAAAGCTGCCTTCGACTCTCCGATAAGGAATAGGCTTTATGAGGCCATGTCTGAGTTTGGTATTCCTGCAAAGCTGATTCGACTTTGCAAATGTACCTTAGACAACACCAAATCCTCGATTAAGATTGGTAAAGATCAGTCTGAACCATTCAGCACGGAAAGAGGTCTCAGGCAGGGCGATAGCCTGTCCTGAACACTATTTAATATAGTTATGGAGAAGGTGATGAGAAAGGCTGGTGTCAACATGTCTGGCACCATATTCCACAAGAGCCACATGCCACTAGTCTATGCCGATGATATAGACATCATTGGCCGAAATCTGCGGGATGTTACTGCAGTTTTCTCATCACTAGAAAAGGAGTCAGTAAAAATGGGTTTAGCGGTCAACGAGGACAAAACTAAAAAACAATGATTTCGACGAACAAAGAGTCCTCTCGATGGGGATGCACCGTGAACGTTGACAATTATTGTTTTGAGGTAGTCGACGAATTTATCTACCTCGGATCTTCCGTCAACAAAAAAAATAATGTCAGCCAAGAAATTAAACGAAGAATAGTGCTAGCCAATAGATGTTTCTACGGACTTCGGCAGCACTTTAGTAACACCACCTTCTCTCGGAATACTAAGAAACAGCTATACCAGGTGCTTATCTTACCTGTTCTGTTGTATGCTGCCGGATCATGGGTGCTTACTACAACGGACATACAAAACCTGGGAGAATTCGAGAGAAAAGTACTCCGAAAAATATATGGACCTATCTGTGTCGAAGGCGAGTTTCGCCATCGGATGAACCATGAACTGTATGAGCTTTACCACGACATCGACGTAGCTAAAAGAGTCAGAATCCAACGACTTCGATGGCTGGGACATGTTGCCAGGATGGATGTAAATGCTCCACCGAGAAAGGTGTTTGAAGGCGAACCTGAAGGACGGCGCAGAGTAGGGAGACACAAACTCCGTTGGAAGGACCAAGTGGTAGGCGATGTGCCACCATCTGGTAGGACTAAATGGAGAACACACGCAGAAGACCGAAGCGTGTGGATCTCTTTATTACTTCAGGCCTCAAATTTATGAACTACTTTTCGTAAATTGTAATTGGCTACTTAAGTAAGTAAGTAAGGCTCGAATGTGGTCTCCTGAATATTTTAGCATTAAAATCGCCTAGTACAACTTTAATGTTATGCCTCGACCGACGATCATATACATTATCTAGGTTTTCGTACAACTCGTGTTGGTCCTCATCGCTTTTCTATAGGAGCATAGACGCCTATAAATGTAATGTGGAACTCCCTATGGTGACTATTCGTTTATACACCTGATTGAACAGTGAAACTAGATGTCACAATCTCTTGCTTACCACATATCCACATCCAAACTCCTGCTTGTCCGCATGGCCACTATAGTTGACGTCCACGTACGTCCACTACCGCTTACTCTGAGCCGACGTGCCTAGATTTTGAGTTTTGTCTCTCTGACGGGTATCAAAAGCATCACCTGACTACACGGACTACAGAGTTCGCGCCTCTACACAAATCACGTGCTGTTACAAAGCGTTCCCAGCAATCCATATAATCTAACAAAAAAATATACTGTGCCAGTTTTCTTTTTGCATTTAAAATTTTCGTTGAAAATTATCAAGTACATTTTCTTCTGTTGAACATTTTCGAAGTTGTATTTATGAGCATCCAACAAAGTGCACTTTGGTTAGTTTGTTACAAAGTTTTTGGCCATTCTCTTAGTTTGGCTTGTCTGTATATTGTCGTACGTACAGACAGACAGACTGTACGATTGTTATTTTATAATTAATTTTTGATGTTGGTTACATTGTGACACTTTTTATCGTGGTTCCCAGTTGGCCTTTCTCAACAAACACTTGGTGGCATTGTTTCGACTTATGTAAGAGGGAGAGAAAAATTTGTAGAAACCACAAAAGTTTCTAAGTGCAATGAAATATAAATTTGTAAATTGCGGCATTGCAAGAAAAAACAACGTTCAATTATACAAATAGTTACACAAGCAATACTTACATGTTTATTTGTTATATAAGAAAAAGAGTATCAAACTCTGTTAAAGAATTTCTGAACTAGTCATAATCTTGCACAAATGTTAAAATTTCCTCCCGTCAAGACATTTCCATATTGAATGAGACAGAATGAGTATGGAAGGTGAACTAAGTAATGGTCTATGGAGAAGTGTACGAAAATTGTACCAAAATAGTATTATTCCATATTGGGGACTTACAGCGATCTCGAATCGCAGGTTTTAACAGACATATACTGACTGACTTAACTACTCAAAAATCGAGGATGTAGCATATTAAATGAAAGCCGCAAGTTATGTCACTTAGTTGATAACGTTAAAATTATGCCCCAACACTTTTAGAAAAACTTTAGCATCTACAATTCCCACTACGTGCGCATGCAAATATTCTCTTATTGAATTCTTGCGATATACATTCGTATTCAATTATATATACTTGCATGTTGCAAATATTTCTAATAACACGCCAGCAGGCATGTCGAATAATTTTACACAAATACAATTCTGTTTCAACAAAAGGCAAAAATAGTTAAACTCGTTATGTATTTTACATTTCAATCATAATTTTTGTATTTAAAATTCAATTAGCCCCGCTGTGCATGATTCACATGCATAAATATTTGCGCCAGCGACTAAAATAAATTTATTCGTCATGGCTATCCTGTAAAGTAGAGTCCATCGACACCAAAGTGCCAACAGCACAACATCAGAGGTGAAGTGTGCTCGTTGTTATGTTATTAGGGAATTATGTGAACCAAAATTCGAATTGGCCGATAATTTGAATGTACGCTGCATAGACTACAGAGGGAAATTATTCCGCATAAAAGGTTAATAATTTATCAAATATTATTAGCCCGGAAATATGCAAAAACTGTAACGAGAAAAACAAATGAATGCCCGACTCCTCATTGAGTTAGATAGTGAAGTTCATCTAGTAAGCATGTAACTATGCAAAAATAATTTTGTGATATGAATTTTGAACATACGTGCTTGTATTAATGTGAACGATGACACCCCTTTAGGCGTTGTAAATGTTTTAATTACAACTCTCCTTTTGTGAGGTACACAGAATAAGAGAAATATTGTCACATTCAGTCGGCTTAGATTCGTTTATATATTCGGTCCCACTGAATGGTGTTTGCTGCTTAATAACGAATACTAATAATAATATGAGAAACTTTTCCTAGACGTGAATACAGGAAATATTGCAATAGACGAAAGACGACAGCAATTTGAGCGGAAGGTCATACAAGGAACTTAAAAACTTTAAGCCCCCAGATTTGTGAGGGGGGAGGGTCTTGCCCGCAAAATTCCTAATTTTTGCTGCATATAATTTGCGGCCACCCTAGTTTCCACCTTCCCAGGTGTCTATAAAAGCGACGACAAAAAGAAGCTTTAGGTCAATATATTGGCAACGAGAAATCTGTTCATCTGAAGAAACTCACCAAGTCTCCAGACTGACGGGTGAATTACATGGCAAGATGAACGTGGCAGTAGATGAAGACTTGGAATCTAACGACGACCCAGAGGACGCCAATATAACTGTCATTCACAGCGATCAAGTAAAACAACCAGTACAGAAATTTCAGTCAGGTAAACTGACTGATAAATGCCATCACCCAATATAAGATATTGTTTCAGTTTTGAGTAATTGAAATTAATAGATTTTTAATGAAAAATTCAAACTATATTTGGCGCTGGATATTTTCGGTTGATATCTACTTCGCATGTACATGTTTGATATAAATGATATATATACAGCTGATGATGTACCATTGTGCATCAGTTCGTCACAAAGGGGTCTGAAGATAAACTCGTCATGGAGTTCGAAACGCGTCATCCTAGTGCGTGACAAACTGAATTTGACCAATAAATATCAAACAATAAAAAACACTTTTCTGATCGTAAGCCGAATTGGATCATTTGATACACTTAACGTACATTTAAAATTACTTATGTATTATTTTTTGCCTGCTTGTGGAGCAAAACCGTAAAAAATTTGACTTACTTATACAGGAGGTACAATTAGGGCCAGAACAACGTGTCGGTTTTTTTCGTAAATCAACGTACAATGAACGCCTCTACCTTAGCAAAACTTGTCTGAATTCAGTGTATATACAAAATGATATGTATGTAAAAGGGGCAATATCGATTATTTATATAGGAGGTACCAGAAGGGGTGTGTCAAATAGTTAGTGCTTCTGATGTTTTACCTCATATTATAAAATAAATTAAATGTCCAAATTTGATTATCCCCCAGGTGTCGGTTTAGAAATTATGGCAGATATATTATTTTTACAAGCAAGGTCATTTTGTATAGGAGGTACCAGAAGGGTGATCCGATAATATCCGTAGTCATTCCTGATTCAAATTTTCATAACCGTTCTACTTACCCAAAATTTGACAGAATTCAGTGTACTTACAAAAAAGTTTTTAAGACTATTATGAGGGTGAAATAGGACAAGTGCCCGTTTGGAAGTTATGGGAGAAATATTAATTTTCCAAATATAGGTCATTTTGCATGGGAGGTACCAGAAGGCGTGAACCGATGTAGTCCATGTTCATTCCTGATTCAAATCTTCATAACCGCACACCTTACGCAAAATTTTACTGAATTCAATGTACTTTAAAAAAAAGATATGTATGTGAGATTATGGATTCGGTCATTTGTATGGGAGGTTGCAGAAGGGGTGTATCAAATAGTTAGGTTTTCTGAGTTTTTGGCTCCTATCTAGTGTTTTTGTCCCGAGAATTCCCGGGACAAAAAT
The DNA here is from genome assembly GCA_964034835.1 of Muscina levida. Taxonomy (NCBI): domain Eukaryota; kingdom Metazoa; phylum Arthropoda; class Insecta; order Diptera; family Muscidae; genus Muscina; species Muscina levida. Next base: position 2,993 of record CAXIUB010000332.1, on the reverse strand, counting down.
CCCGGGAATCCCGGCCAGTTTTTTGTCCCGGAATCCCGGGAATGCTACCGGATTTCCCGGGATTTCATTACGCTTATTTAATGAGTCAAAATCAAAATATTTGATAAGTTAAAATCCACTAGAACCATAAATTATTTAGTGTTCCAAATTTTTACCATAAAATTACCAAATAGGTGACTATTTACTTGACCATCACTATCATCTTCCGTCTTTCGATGTTTTGTTTATCTTTCAAATGTGCTTTCATATAAAGAGAAAAATACGAACGTATTGAATTGCTAAAATGGATCAGCAATACCATGTCTATGAGTTGGTGAATACTTATTGATAGGCATTTATTCTAAAACAATATTTTTAAGCCGATTGACTGACATATAACTTTCTTTGATGGTGTACTGGCTGATTGTACCTTTATGTGTTTGGTCTGAGCGATGATAATACTTGTCCCCTCTTTATCCCAAGGAGTGCGGATCCATAAAATATCTTCAGATTGCTCAATTACCCTATAAAATAAGTGTTAATTCTAATTGTCGCTATTCCCCCTTACGCCGTTGATCTTGGTGATGGTAACAGTTTCATCCCATTTCCGGTTTTGGTCAGGTTTAGTTAGGTTTTTCTTTAAGGGGTAACAACTTTGAAAAATCTCCTCATGCAGCTCTCTAAATCTATAAGATGCATTCCCATATAGTTTTTTGCGACTCTACCGTTGGTCTGGGTGATGGTACAAGTTGTACCCCTTTTGGAGCATTTTTATCACTAAAGAACGAATTTTGAAAAATGCCTTCGAAAAACGATTTGTGCAATTATAGCTTTAGTCGTTTGGATTGGGTCCTTTTTTACCTCTAAAAGAACGAATTTCTAATTCTATACGGAGATTGCTTAACGGTTTTATCCCCTTTTAGCCTTTTTACCCCACAAAGTACGAATTTCGAAAAATCCTTCCTAGCAGCCCTCTTGTTCTTTAAGAAGCTTGCTCATATACATTTCCACGATGAAAGCTTCTGCCGTTTGGCCTGGATAATATTACCAATTTTTTCTTGTTGGACCTTTTCCCCCCCTAAAAGTACGAAATTCGAAAAATCCCACAACTTTTCGGATAAACCATAACATGAGATTTTTAAAATTATTTTTATGTTTTATTTCATATTTGTTTGTTTGTATAAATAAAAAAATATTTTTTTGTAATACATAAAGGCATTTTTTATTGTTTTTTGTTTTGCACCGGGATTTCCCGGGATCCCGGGAAAATTAAATATAAATCCCGCTTTCCCGGGAAATGAAAAATGCCGGGAAATCAAAAACACTACTCCTATCACAAGATAAATTAACCGACCAATTTTAATTACCCCACAAGTGTCCGTTTAGAAGTTATGGGAGAAATATTAATTTTCCAAAAATAGGTTATTTTGTATGGGAGGTACCAGAAGGCATGAACCGATATAGTCCATATTCATACCTGAGTCTAATTTTCATAATCAAATATCATACGCAAAATTTGAGTGATCCTAGTTTTCTTACAAAAAAGATATGTATGTATAACTATAAGGGTGCATTCGGTCTTTTGTATGGGAGGTACCAGAAGGGGTGTGGCAAAGATGTCGGCTTTCTTAGGGTTTGTCTACTATTGCAAAATAAATAATCTGACCAAATTTAGATATCATCCGATTTTTTGTTTGGCAGCTAGGAAGAAATATTAATTATCCAAAAATAGGTAATTTTGTATGGGAGGTACCAGAAGGAGTGGGTCTATTTTGCCCATTTACAATCCCATAAGTTCGTTTCCAAAAATATTAATACTGGTAAATTTTCATACCGCTCCGTTAAGGTTTACTCGAGTTATCCTGCTGACCAGCCATCCAGCCAGCCAGAAAGGCGGACATAGCTCATTCTTCTAAAAAAGTTCTGAAACGAATTTGGTCTTAAGATACTTGGGGTCTAACTCGTCTCCTTCTATGCGTTACACTTTTTTTCATAAAAAATGATATATATATATCCCTAAGGGAGATGGTATAAAAAAAAGCTAAAAATTATATTTAAGCTTTTATTCTATGAGATTTCAGCAATAAGGAATAGGAGCATCCCTCTAACCATATGTGCGGACGCCAATGGGCAGCATACTATCTGCGGAAGCTCAGACAACAACCTTAGAGATGAGTCGCTTTTCAACTTCATAATTGCAAACAAACAACAGTGGTTAATAAGGGTAATGAACCCACTTTTGTTTTCTTCTTCTTAGATGGCTATTACTAAACGTTAGTTTATTCAGCCGAACATTGCTCCTCTTCCATTTTGTTCTCTCATCGATGTTTTTGTCTCTTCTGCGTGAACCGTCAGCTTGTTCGTATTCAATTGATCTTTTAGCTGGAGCATCTTACTCCATTCTCACAACGTGACCTTACCAACGTAATGGTTGTATTTTAATACGCTAAACTTTGTCAATGTCGGCATATAGCTCATACAGGTCGTGGTTCATACTACGCCGATTGGTCCATAGATTTTACGAAGGATTTTTCTCTCAAACACTCTAAGTACTGTACTGAATGGTTCAGAGAGGTCTTTCCTATTTTACCTAAAGATCGTGTGTCAGTTAAAGTATCCTTCAAAGTTGTACAGTCGAAACTCTCTATAACGAACTCCTATATAACGAAGTTTTCTTTATTGCGAAGCAATTATAAGAACACTATGTTTTGGGTCTACTTTGAGTGTTTTCAATCTCCATATAACGAATTAGGCAAAACCGAACGCACGCACACAAAAAAAGAATTTCATTTCTCATAGGAACATTTGAATATAAAACACGAAAAACCTCCGACTAGCTTCCGAAGGTGGATCAAAAATGGAAGATTGACGGATCCAAAAACGGACAATTTTGCTGCCACAAACAAGGTATCCCTTTCATCCGCCAACAGTCCGTTTTTATTCCCTTTGGGTACGTTTCCGGACTTCAAGGTCAAGTGGTCAAACCAAAAAAACTGACTACTACAAATAAAGAA